>CM053983.1:25517134-25764634 GCA_028641955.1 Protonibea diacanthus | reverse complement strand
CTCACTGTCTGCAGTTATTGCATGAGAAAATATGTTTTGCTTCGAGGAAGAGAGGTTTAAAAATAGTGTAGCTTTAATGCAAATATAGGATTTATGCTAAAATATTCAGTAAACACGGCGCCGTGCCCTCTCCTGTCAGTCCTTTCGGTCCAGCCTTCCTTTCGCCTGTTCCTCTAACCTTGAAACACATTTCTGCCCTCTGCTTGTTCTCCATCCATACCGTGAAAGAAATTGAAGGGTTGTGCACCGCTGCGTGGGGGAGGGTGGTGCTGTGCTCTGGGTGTTTATTTGTGATTAACGTAACCGCTATGAAACAGAAAATAACTTTGGAAACTGGAGTCTGTGGGGTCGTCACAGAGACTCCGTCCACTAAACCAACTGTCTGTCTTGAACTGGTCTTTCACCATCGCCCCCTCGTCTCCTCCCGTCCCATTATTAGACGGTCATCTGCACCTTTGTCACCCTCTTAAAGTTAATTAAATCTCCCTCTCTCTCTTTCTCTGTCTGTCTGTCTGCCTCTCTCGCCCCAGCGGGCCTAATCAGGTAAATATTGGGAGGATTTGTCGGTTTGCTGTAATGTGGCAACACTTTAAATGCAGCGACGGCTCTGGAGATAATGTCAGGGAGGAAAAAGCTCTGCTGTGGGACACGATGAGAAGGCGTTTCAGGGAACGAGGGAGGCTCGTCCACACATCTCAGCCAGAAAAGCTTCAGCAGTGCTTTGAGCGTTGTAAAGCGGTTTGACAGTAGAAGTTTTTTTTGTCCCTGATGAGGAGTCGGTTACAATTTTATTCCTCCTCTGTGCAGCTGCCACGGACGTGAGAGTTTTGGAGGAGGGAATCCAATCCTAATGATCCTAAAAATTCTGCCAAGATCTGTTTCCTCTTGTGTCAGCTCCTTAAACTGTGTTCCAAAACAATCTTAATCGATAAGGCCTGTGTACTTCTGTACGAACTGGACGTGACGTGTTGCCACTGTGGCTTTTTAACTCCAACAGGATTAAATAGTGCATTTGTTTGGGAACTATTTGTCACTGCGGATGAATGCACATTTGACATTTATCTCTTGGAACTTTGACATTTAAGTCACAAATCCACTTGTTACTGGTAGAAATCCAGTATATCCAGTGTAGTCCTGGATCAGGGGGAATATTTAGACCTTGTCTGTGATATTGACTATTCATGGATCATTGGTGTGCTTGTCAATGTTGACCGATCTGGTCACCACAGCAAATAGATGGATTGCGTTGAAATATTGAACATATATTCATGGTGCACAGAGGATGAATCCTCTTGACTTCAGTGATCCTGTGACTTTTCATGCAGCTCCACTCATTGGCCAACGTTTCAAAGCCAATGAGAGCATATGCCAGCCTCCGTGGTTGGGAAGTGAAGCCGGTGCAGAAACTGCCAAAAACTGCAGTTCCTCTAACGTCCACTTGAGGCTGGCTCCAGAAGTGAGTCAGTCTCCGTAAGTCCCCATGTTCAAATGTCCAACTTCACAGCAGAAATAAACATGTTTACAGCCTGGTACAAAAAACAGTTTTGGTCTCTATAGCTAATATCTCCGTTCATGACAACTGTACTGAGGGTGGTTGCTTCATTCGGACGTTGATCCACGTCTTTGCCGTATTTTAGATTATCTGTGGAGGTGGAAGAGGCAGGACTGCCAACATGGCGGCCGCATCGCTGCATATTTTGAGCTTCAAAGCGGCTCTTCAGAAACCTGTGGGTGACGGACGCATACATCCATTCTTTATGCTGTCATTAATACTAACGTGAAACTGAAATGGCTCCACACAGAGCATGCACTCTTAGTGTTAACAGTTTGTGGACAACAATGCTCGATGGCTTAAAGGACTGAGATATATTATGGTTGGATACAGTTCTTGTTAGAGCAGTTCACTGGAGTCTTTTTCTCAGTTCTTTAGAATTCTGACTGAGCCGGGACATTCACCTTGGACTGCTGGTTTTCCTGCTAATATCAAAGAAAGACAGACATGATTCAGCTGGAGGCGCTTGGCAAAGTGCAGGAGGAAGGAGAGACGAGAGAGAGAGGCAGGGAGGAAACATGGGGAGGCAAAGAGGCAGTGAACAAGAAAAGAGATTTTCGAGAGGAGACAAGCAGCAGGAGAGGAGGAGGAGGGAGGGAGGGAAATGGAGAGGAAGAAAGAAATGGGAACTAGCCGCTAAAGCACAACCGTGTCCCCGTGGACGGCCGAGCGAGGACGCGTGCGTGTGATGGAATGACATGTCGGCGCCGCATCTGCTCCGTTTTTTGCCGCTCAGCTGGGTTGCCATGACGACCAGCACATCCTCGCCTGCTCGCTCGGCTCGCTCGCTCGCCTTCTTCCTTTATGCATCCTTCTCTCGCTCCCTCGCTCTCTGTTTGCATCCCTCCCCCGCCCTCCCTCCGTCTAACTGACTTATATAAACCTCTTCTTTGTACGAACACGAAATTGCTCGGAGGTTGAGTGCATTGAAGTCTCCTTGAAAAAGTGATATCAGGCATCATCTCTCTCTCTCTTTCTCCTTCTCCTTTTTTTCTTCCTCACTTATGCCCACACTCAAAATGTCTCCTGGGCTCGTTGCCAGCGTTTCCCTTCAGCTGGCAAAATAAAAGCGTCAAGGATTCAGGAAGGATACAGGAAGTCAATCGGTGAAAGAAGCACTGCTTAGCATGTAGAGAATGTAGCCGGGTGACCATACGCCCCGACACCTCCATTCACTTCATACTCCCTCATCATTGTGTGTGTGTGTGTGTTTGTAGCACTCACGATGTGGGGACACAATCTCGTTAACGAGTCGCGTTGTGGGGACTCGCGGGCCTTGTGAGGACACAAAGTCCCCGTAAGGTAAATCATTAAAGACTCAGTCAGGGTGAGTGTGTTGTGTGAGGTTAACACAGTTAATTGCTTTGTTGCTCTCCATCCTCCCTTTGAATTATTTGGCTTGTTGGTTGGTGCATCACTTTGTTCAACAGACCTACTTTAAAAAAGTCCTTTGGTCACGCAGAGAGAAAAATCCACAGCCGCACATTCTTCCACTCATGTGACGGTGAAACGGCGTCGCTCAGCAGAGTTATAGTCCCGTTAAGTGGTGAAATAGATTTTGCCATTTTACACCCCAAACAGTCTGTAGACAAAGCCATCTGCCTCTCTCGTTTATGTCCCCGGGCAGACACCATACTCTGCCAAACAGCCACGGAGGGAGTCTGGGACTCAGATGGCGACTGTGTGTGTGCCCATAATGTACATCCACACATGGAGGCCCATATGCGTTACGTTAGATCTTATAAATGTCTTTTACGATTGTGTTTGTGTATCTTTGACACAGCCTGTATTTGTGTGTATGTTTATAGGCGGAAAAAACGCCTCGGGATGCTTCTTTTTTCTTCTTTTTCTATTTTCAGAGGCACAAAGTGATGACGTTGTCCATTTTGAATTAAAGCGACATCTTTTTTTTTTTACTAACAAGCCTGCGGTTGATTACTTCACAATAACACTAAAGATTTATGTAACATGACAACATGAAAACAAGTTTTTAGAGCTAAATATGAAGACATTTCTCGGATTCCACACCGAGGCGATTTAATTTAATCAGGAGCAGAGAGGAAACCCTCAACAAAACTCAAAGCAAATGTTCTAGGAGGCACGACACACAATTCACTTCAGTCCGAGCGTCTCACAGAATCACGAAGATGAAATGACCCCGTGTTCTTTCTCTTTCTAGATGTAACGTCCAGGATTACATCTGGCACAAGGGTGCTCGCTGCGAGTCGGTGGTGACCGAGTTCCAGGTGATGTGTCTGGCCGTGGGCGCCTCGGCTCTGGTGGTCCTGCTGCTCTTCATGATCATTGTGTGCTTCGCCAAGAAGCTCCACGTGCTCAAGACGGAGAACAAGAAGCTGCGCAAGCGCAGGTGAGGCTCCCATCGAGCGTGATTCTCTCCAATTAACAAAGTAAAAGCATGAAAGTAAATCGTTATTTAGTCTTTTACCTTCAGGTTCACACGCCCTAGATTTGTTTTCAGTAAACTCCAAGATCTCCTTTCAGTGTGTGCACTGCGTCCTGCAGGCTACGCACTTGTCTTTGAATCAGTGGATTCATTTGTCTAAGTTTAAAGCTCAATCCAACTAAACTAAAAAAACTGAAGTCTTTAGTGTTTTGCTCAAAGGTATTCTGGTGCAGCAGATTTATTATCAGTTACCCAGCAGACACTCGGAGTCTCGACTGCGGTACATTACTCCCGTCAATGTTAAAGACTGAATGAGAAAGCTTTGTTTCTGAGGCTGGCACTGCCTCTGGGCCAAACTGTTGCCCCGGCTCGTGTGAAGACAGAGTGGTCGATGAAGAGAGAGAGGGTGAAAAAGAAGTTTTAAAGACAGAGCAGACGAACCAACCGCTTTAAACGCTCATTGAAACTCAATCAGCGTGTCGCTGGTGTCTAGAAATAGGCCTTAGAGAGGGAAAACAGTGTTGAAGCACAAAAAGAGCGAGCATGTGGCTCATATTTGTGTTGTGAAACATCATGATCGGATCCAAATGTCAACAGGAATTTGTGCTTAAGCTCGACAAAGTCAACAAAAGGTAGTATGAAAATTATTATCCCAACCTTGTAGGGCAAAGATGGAGCAGCGGTACTTTCACCTCCAAGTTCAGGCCATTAAAAGTGAAGGTGAACCTACAGAAGTGGCTCCCAGACTGACCCTTTAATTTCAAAAGTCTAATTCCAGCCTGTTACAGGCTTATTGTTCATATAAATTGTAAGCAGCATGACCGAAGAGTGATTTATTCCCTGCTCAGATTGTTTCATTTAATGGATGATTTAAGATCTAAAGAGGGGAAAGTCTACAACATCTCTGTATGGTTCGTTGGAGATTTTGACTCACTTCCTACATTCATAAACGAATCTTAATTAAATATCTGAACGTGTTTAGATGCGTGAAAACGAGTAGGAACAAAAAGAGGATGACCGTGACAGAGCGGACGTCGCTGACGGGAAGACGCTTGAATACTTTTTTGTGAAGACGTCAGCCAGCTCGCAGCGGAGTAACTCATCAAGAAAAACATGAACATGAAAGAAGAAAAAGCAGGACGGGTGTCGAGAGGGACGAGGCGGTGGAGGCTTTCAAAAGAAATGACTTCCTCTCACAGTTTCAGGCGAGAATCACTTAAGAATGACTCAGGCAGAAGATGTTCGGTGTCTTGTTGAGGACATGCGACAGGGATTAAGCTTCTCTCATCAACAACTACACGATCACAGCATACAGAGACATTTCAGTTTGTCTGCACCAGATTTATTGCCTCACATGAACAAAAAAGGCTATAAAAAATATTTATTTCCATGTTTTTGTCCATACTCTTTGTATCTTGTGATCTAAACTGATCCACAAGATCACTTCTTATCAAAATATTAATAAATGCATCTAAGCATTGAGCACATGAATCAAATTTATATACAAGTAACGTCGTAAAGGTGACGCTGCAGTTTTCCAACATTCGTCATTCAAGTTATTAGTGGTGAAAAAATACACAGATGGAGGAGGAGGATGGAGGATGGGGGGGATGGGCGATAAAAGGATAGTCTGAGGGATCGAGGAGGAGGAGGAGGAGGAGGAGGAGGAGGAGGATAGATCTGCCGAAATAGGAAGCGAATAAGTGAGGAAGACAATGAAGGAATGCAGGAGGAGACGAGGAAGGAAGGAGGTGGGAGGGGCGGCGTGGAGAGCTGATGGCGAGCAGCCGGCAGAAAACCAGATGACAGAGCAGATGAAGGAAAAAAGGGACCAGCAGAGGGTCCGACGCAGGATGTTTATAGGAGGATCAGGCTCCACTGGATCTGTAGAAACATTTTAGAAAGCATGGAGCCTGAATGGTGACGCAGTTTCCTGATTTTATCATTTGACTTAAGAATAAAAAACATTGTACCCACACTGAAATGTGGAGTCAGAGGTTCAAACAGTTTTCAGGATTTTGTGGGCGGTCCTTAAAGGGCGGCTCGATGACACGCTGAGGCCACCCTGAGCAGAGAGACAGAGATGAATTCAAATTTAGACGGCATATCTTATAAAGTAGTTCATGTGTGTAATTTGACTTTAAAAAGTCATTTTCTTAGAGAGAATTTGCTGATACTGGATCTCATTTCTAAATAAAATCATTATATTAATTTATTTGTGTTGAAAATACCAAAATAGCTGAGATGAGGTTTGTGCATCATGTGACCTCTATAGAGCATCCTGTAGGTGAACCACTGCACAAGTAACTTAAATATTAAAAAGAAATCAGCATGTTTAATAAAAATGTATGATTTGTTTAATAGTTCTTTGGAGCATCGTTAATCGCACTCTGAACCATCGCAGCTCGGTGGCTCCAGCACTGTGAGCACTAAAGTTCTGTGTAATAGCATTTGAGCTTGATACTGTATCAGATGTGAGTATTATACATAACTTTATAGTCTCTGCACTCAGTGGCCACTTTATAAGGGATACTTGTACATCTAATGCAACCCAACACAGCTTTGAGCCGTGAAATCTAATTTTATGATTCCTACATATCCTATATGTTAATTCAATTCTGTGTTTTAACACTGATGGTGGATCAGTGATGGTGTTGTGTTGGAACACCTCCCAATATGATGTAGTGCAGAACACCACCTTCAACTTTGAACTGTGAATGAGATGAATTCATCTCTGTCTCTCTGTTCAGGGCGGCCTCAGCGTGTCATCGAGCCGCCCTTTAAGGACCGCCCACAAAATCCTGAAAACTGTTTGAACCTCTGACTCCACATTTCAGTAACATATCGCTAAAAGTCTTTTCACATGTTTTCAGCAAATTACAACATATTTATTGTGTCTTGAAAGAAAGACTTGAAACTCTAGAAATCTTTGACCACGTCTGCTTTTTGTTTTGTCTCGTAAAATACGACAAAAGATTTCATCCCTCGAGCCTCATCTTGAAGTTAAAGAAGCTGAATCCTGCTTTAATCAAACTATTCATCACTGAGCATGACAGCAGGCTCTTAATTAACATTCACGTATGTAAGCAGTGGAGAACCTCCAAAAAAAACCTGTGGAGTGACAGACAGACTGAAGGACTGGGCTGAATATAAAAAGGAGTGGAGGGTGGAGGTCACTGTGGTGGCGTTGATTTCGGCAGCGCCGGTGTGTTTCAGCGGCTGCCTCCCTAGCAACAGAGCCGTTGTGGATGAGCAACAGCCTGCGGATGCAAATGTGAACCGAAGGACCCAAATCCTCAGCACCAGCTCCCGCGCTTACAGGGTCTATTTTTAGCTGCACAGGGAAGGTTATCGTGCGAGTCACGGTGGAACGAGATTACGGGCGACGAAGGTGATGATGGCGAAAAAGAGGAACAGTGGTGCAGTCGGTTGTAGTCTTAACGCTAGTTAGCAGAAATTGAAAAAGGGTGATGTCATTGGATCCAGCTGAAAGTAGGGCAGTCTGAACAGGAGGTGGGGAGGGAGGTGGAGGGGAGGGAGGGAGGCAGGGGAGGAACCAGGGGGAGGCGGGGTTGACCTACATACAGCTGTGCGACCTGAGGGGTGTGTGTGTGTGTGTGTGTGTGCAGCAGCAGCAGGGAGCAGCATGAAAGAGAAAGCCTCATCAAGTGGTCGGCGTAAAGAAATCGAAGAGGAGGAAGA
Organism: Protonibea diacanthus; assembly: GCA_028641955.1. NCBI lineage: Eukaryota > Metazoa > Chordata > Actinopteri > Sciaenidae > Protonibea > Protonibea diacanthus. The sequence goes on along the minus strand of CM053983.1, from coordinate 25,756,976 downwards.
GGAGGGTGACGGGAAAGGAGGGCAGGGTGAGGAAGAAGGAGGAGGAGGAGGAGGAGGAAGGAGACACTTGCAGGAGAAGAGAAAGTGAAAGAGGGGGGGATAAGAGGGTGGTGATCGAGAAAAAAGCTTGGCGTGACACATTGAGTGGAGTGTTTGCACTGCTGACGAGGCTCATGAATACACGAGACTCCCACACTCCCCCATCTGATCCGATCGGTGGGTAATTGCAGCGTTTCTCTGCCGCAGTCGAGATCAGACCAAACATCCTCGTTTAAAAGACGGAGACGGAAAGAAAAGAGTGATCCTCGTAAAGACGTTTGTCCCCTGGAAGTGTCTCTTCATCTGACGCTCCGTTGGCAGGCTGACGTCTTCATCGTGGTTTAGGATGAATTAAACACAAAGTCATGGTTAGAGAAACCTCCATTGTTAGGTGACAATCGTGGTCACATACTGACCGTCTCCCGTCGTTCAGTCCACCCACCCTGACCTCCCTCCGTCGCTCTGTAACGAGTCCCATTTTTGGGGCACTTGCTGAAACATCTTGTTCAAGTTTTTTGTGCCATTGTTTTGCAAAATGAAATAAAAAAAACTCTGAACGCGACCTGATTTTCTTAGCTTAGCACAAAGACTGATAATAGGAGGAAACAGGTAACCTGGCTCCGTTTCAACAGAAACAAAAACCTAACCTACCTATGAAGGAGGAAAATGTACGAACCAAGAATAAAAACATCAACGGAAAAGACTGTTTCTGTATTTTTACATTTGCATTTATTTATTTATTTATCTGTTTGTGCATCGCTCACCGGGTGTCTGGGTGCCACGTTTATGGCACCTGGTGTTGCACATTCAAGGTGCATGGTCGACTAAGGCCTGGGTGCTCTAATAAACCATCTGTGACTACACCCACCTGTCAATCAAAGCGTCCACACTCTTAAAACTGCATAACTTTAAGCCTTAATATAATGTGAACAGGTGAGTTGTATATAAATTCACCCTCAGTACAGTTGTCATGAACGGGGAAATTAGCTACAGAGACCAAAACTGTTTTTTGTACCAGGCTGTAAACATGTTTATTTCTGCTGTGAAGTTGGACATTTGAACATGGGGACTTATGGAGACTGACTCACTTCTGGAGCCAGCCTCAGGTGGACGTTAGAGGAACTGCAGTTTTTAAGTACTTCCTGTGACACTTAAATAAATGAATAAATGTAGAAATACAAAAATAATCTTTAGCAAAATGTGTTTATTTATTTATATTTGTTCCTCTGCAGCTCTAAATCTCACTAATTAAAATGTCTTTTGTTTGATGCGTGTTTGTGAGTTACATTTCTTGTTAGCGGCTATTTTGTATCCACAAAAAGACAGCAGAGTGAGAGGTCCAAAGCTGGTTTCTGGTGTTAGAGTTTGACGAGTGATGACGGGGAAACAGATTTCTCCGTCTGTCTCTCTGTCGTCTTTGATTGTCCCGTCACAGCGCTCATGAAATATAAATATGGAAGCTCGCACGAGGATCAGAGAGGGAGACGGGTGCAGGAAGTAGATCACGGCCTCTTTAACTATAGATACGATGGGGGAGTGAAGAGATGAGACGGGGAGAGAGGAAAAAAAGAGACGTTTGGAGGGCGGCTGATGCTTTTTGGTGTCTTTAAAATGTTCAGAGTAAAGGTTTGTATGTGCGCGGGGCATGTGACAGCATGAAGAGGGAAGAAAGAGGAGACAAATCTGTGACGCTCGTGTCAAAGTTATTGTTTCATTCGGTCCCTGAGACAAACATCTCGTCTCTTTGAGGAGTCGGAGATGAAGAAATTCAAAGAGTTCAGTCGAACTCAGTCAAGAGGGAACTCCCAAAGTCGAGATGAAAGGAAAGTCTGTTTATCTGTTTTAAAGCGGTACGCAGAGTTTTCATGAGGCTGTCCAGACGATCAGTGCTCCCACTGCGGTAAATATGTCCAGCTGTACTCGAGTATTTGTTCTGATTACATTACTTCTGATCACAAACTAGCAAGTCGACATCAGTCCCAGATTTACTCTTGTCCGGCGTTTGTTGCATCACAGATAAAATGTCTTTTTTCTCTGTTTGCCTCTCGACAAACAGAAAGACGTGAACTTGCTGTCTAACTAATGCTGCTTTCTTGCTTTTTTCTCCCCACCCTTTCTTTTTCTTTCCTCTGTCTCTCTTCTTCGACAATGTAACCTCTCTTCCTAAATTTGTCCTTTTTCTCGCCCCCTTTTTGTTCCCTGATGTCTCTCCATTCATCTCTTTGTGTCTTTTCTCCTCCTCCTGGATTCAAATCCTCAAACTGCCATCTATTCTTCCATCTTTCTAAACCTCCTCTCTCCCCATGTGACCCTGTTTTCCATCTTCCTTGTCTCCTAAACGTCCATCCTTCTCTTACTCTACATCTTCATCTCCTACCTCCTTCTTTTCCACCTCTTTAAACTCCTCTTCTTCTCAATATCTTTCAAATCTCTCCTTCCTCTTCTCCTCCACTTCACTCCTTTTCCTTTCCACGTGCCCTCCTCCCTCTCATCTTCATCTTCTGACGCCCAGCAGTAAGTACCGGCCTACATCGGAGCAGCACAATGATAATTTCTCGCTGTCCACCATCGCTGAGGGCTCCCACCCAAATGTAAGGAAACTGTGCGACACCCCTCCTAACGTCCCTCATGCCCGTGCATTGGCTTACTATGATAACATTATCTGTCAGGTAACGTGGTTCTCGCCTCTCTCTGTCTCTCTCTCTCACCCCTTCTTCTGCATCTCCCCCTGCCCGGACTCCCCTTCCCCTCCCTTCCCCCCTCCCCTAATGCATGGGCATGAGTATATTCTCCGATACTCCGAGGTGTGGAACGCTAAGGACGGGGATGGGCGGGGTCGGAGTGCGAGGAGGAGAGGGTGGCGGGAGTTTTCTCGAGTGTCGAATGCAACAAGGGACACACATGACACATTTGAGAAGCTCGAACCAGATTTAACATTCCATCCATTTTCTTGATAGATTAAACAGTTTTTGCAGAGGTAACACAGTGCAGACAAGTCACAAGTTATCTCTTTTCACACTTTTCACATAGAGCACGTCTGAACCGTACTTCACCCAACAATTCCCAGCAAGCACTTCGTGACTGTGGCAAGGAAAAACTTTAAACCTTTAAACCTGAAAGCTGGTTCTTGATAGCTGAAGGTTCTGGCTCCTGTCCTACTTTGGAGACTACAGGAACCACAAGGAACCAGAAGGAACCTTGCACCCTGAGAGCACACTGTTCTAGTGGGGTAATAGGGTACTACGAGTTCTCTAAGATATGATGGTGCCTGAGCATGAAGTCTCACTGTGATGGATTATGGATAAGCAAGTTTTCAGGGTCTCATAGTTGACATTCATACAGAAATGGCTGCCTGGAATACATTTAAAAGTGTAAAAGTTCCTTTCATACTCAACCCAACCCAATACACATTGACAAGAGGGTAAGTATGTTCCATAACAACAGTACCATGCTTGCAAAGGGCTCTAACGATTGCATGAAGGACTGACTGAGCCATTTCCGAGCATGACAAATCTTGGTTCCCCCTGACTGATTGCTTATTAATCGTATTTCAAAGTTGACAGCAAAACAAACACGGGAGATGATGATGACGATGTTCAGTCTTAAATCTTTACGTAAGCAATATCACGCAACATCCTGCTAGCTTATTTTGACTGAAGAAACACAGGCAAAGAGAAAATGCTCAGTGTTTGAATCCGTTTGAATCCATTCCCGTGTAAACTCTGCAGACTGAGCAACTGTCCTCAAAGCTAAGATAGCAACTTAACTTTAACTAAGAGAAAACTCCCACAATCCGACCTCCTCCTCCCCACTCCCCGTCTCTTTCTAACCTGCTCTCTCTTTGATCACCTCTTGCATCGGTGTGCCATGGCGTTCCTGCTCTGTCGCCAACATGCGCCACCCTGGGAGGCCATGTTAGCGAGCCATCGCAGCTCTGCTTTGCTATCTGTTTACAAATTTAATGTTCCCTTTTGAACTAAATGTCTTGCTTGACTTGTTTATCCTGAAAATGGGTGGTGTTGTCGGGAGGGATTGGTTTTATTGGTTGGTGGGGGGGGGGGGGGGGTTACAAACAGGTAAGCTAACGGTTACAGGATGTTTTGGACGGGTTCATCAGGATAAACATCTGAGATGCAACACCTCGTGGCAGAGCCGACAGGTGCCTTACTAACTGAAGCATGGGGTAGCTAGCAGCGGCCAACGCTACAGTTGTAGCAGCATGGGTAGTTGTAGTGCTACAACTGAGTTTGTTTTTGTTTTTTTAGGATGTGGTACCACCCTCTAACTACTCCATCAGTAGTTTTGTTCACATGTGAAGCAGCTTCGTCTACAATTCTCTCATCTTTCATGCTAGCTCAACAGTTTTAGACATAGCGATGTAACCGAATATCATTTCACTCCCCTGACGGACAAGAAATGAAATATAAAGAAAATCTATCCGTCTCCACCTCCTAACAACATCTCTAAAACCTCAACTTTCTAACTCAACACCACCTACACATCACAGCCCCCCAAAAGCCCCACTCATCCTCTAGATTGAATAGTACTTGTAAATGCTTTAAATGGTTGTTTTAAGCACACTTAAAGGCATCCTGTGAGGTTTTTGACCATGAGCTTGGTTATGTGGCAGAGAAGAAGTCTGCAAGCTAGCAAACAACAGTGTAAACAATGCAGGTTTCAAACATATTAATAAGAATCAGCTTTGCAAATGTTTTATGAGGAAGGAAATACACACTGTGTTTAAATAACAAGTATTGCAGGGCGTGTGATAGTTAACACACACGTGCATATCAAAAACAACCAGTAGTCAGTCAAAGGAAACAAAGTCATAAAAACATATTTTTGCTGTAAACTCTGCCTGACAGCCTTTAGTCTTTATCTGCTTGGTCCAGATGTGTCAATCAGAAGAGATTTGCAGCTACTATTCAGCCCAGGTTTATTTTCCAACACATGTTCAAAGACAAAGACCAAAAGCCATACCACCTCACCAATTTCCTGCCCAAAATACACCCACTAATAAACCAAATAACCTCAACTCCACCCTCTAAACTAATAGCCCGGTGTCCCAACAATGGAGAACCTCTCCAGAAATATCCAAACTTGTATTTACAGACTGCACCAGAGAGTCGGTTTCTACCTCAGAGATGCTTTTTTGCCAGCTGGGAATATCAGCTGTCGCCTGAAAGGAAGTCTACTTTTACTCCTACTGCTGATCTCTGTCTCCAACACTCGATCTCTCTCACTCTATTTTATCTGTCTGCTTCTATCTCTTCCCGTCTGCCTCCATCTTTCTGGTTACTTAATCTCTCTGTATTGTCTGATCTCTTGCTCCTCCCGCTCATCTTCTGTCCTCTTCGATCGCTCTCGCTCTTCTTCTTCCTCTCTCTGAGGATGCCTTGTTTTTGGTTTTGAGGAGTATAACCCTTTGCCCCCCCATCCCCCTCCCCTCAGAAAACCATGAGCAGATACACCTGGGAGTGTAAGACCAAAGAGGAGTCCGACTGTGAGGTAAGACCAAATCCAAAATGTCAGATAGTCCCGCCCCTTCCTCTTCCTCTCACCTTCCTTCAAACAGCTCTCTCATTGTTACTGTGGCCCTGTCAATCACCTTTTCTCAGCTCTCTGCGGATCAATCCGAGTCTTACAACCCCTCCTCCAACAAATACATGAAAACAAACATCAGAAACACACATAACGTCTCAGGTACATCAGTTTAGTAAATATATAAAAACTTAGGGGGCCCCAGTAGCTCACCAGGTGGAACTCCATGAACCAAAGCTGGCTCCTGCAGCCATTTGCTGCATGTCATTGCTCTTCTCTGTCCTCTTTTCTTGTCGAAAAGCCTCAAAAATAATTATGATCTCCAGTTTAAGTTGATAAAGATTCAAACAAAACACCAATATGGGTTATATTTTCAGAAAAATATCAATTTAAGCATAAAGAGCCGTGTAAATCTTACATACGCTGTGTTAAAAAACAAGTTCAGATCTTTAAAAATCTATTTTAAAGAGGAGCTCCACCAATTTTATGCATCAAAGTCTGTTCACAGGTACATAGTTGATTTGTGTACAAAAATTGTGTGAACTCGCCCTTTAAAACACATTAAAACAGCCTGCAGAGCCTGGAGGTACAAACCCTCCAATCATAAACACTTAAAAACTGCATCAGTCCTGCGGCAGGAAAACTGTTGACCTTGTGAGGACTTTGTCACACGTCCAGACAGACGACAGCCACACACACCGAGGCAATGTATAAAACAAGAAAAGCTCTTGCAGTTGGCGGAGAAGAGGCTGAATTTTGCAGAGAATAACACATTCGTACCAGAGCAGTCATTTCAGAACAATAACACAAAAAGCACTTATGTTTCCCTGCAGTAACAGAACGCTTCGTGCTTCATTCGCTGTGGTAAATTGAACCCTCTTCTGTCCTCAATCTTCCTGAGTTCAGCCACACAGTTTCCTCTGCAGCAAACAGTTTTTTCTTCTTGGTCAATACTAAATAAATTCAACACAGTAAATGAATTGACCGAGCAGAGCTGGGTGAAATTCCTAAAAGAATTTCATTTCCATCGATTGAATCAGCTCTGATCAAAAGCTCGACTGACCCTGAGGTCCACATGCTGCACTCGTGCAGGAATAATGTGCATTTAAAGATGAGTCATTTGTTTAATTTGAATCCGTTCATGAGCTCAGAAAATACTGAGAACGCTTAGAGCGTTAAAGCGATGAGCTGAGTTGTGTTTTTGTTTCTTGTTGCTCAGCTTCAGTTCAGTTTTCTCGGTCACTGCTGTGGAAAATCACATCGTACACAAACTTTCCTCCATAAGACTTTCCAGAGGAACGACCGTCAAGTATTCAGAGGGCGGATTGTCAGAAGTTTAGAAGTTTGAAGAAAATGTGGGATGAATTTTAAACTTTCAAGACAAACAAAATGATTTTACATCAGTTCAGTGTTTGAGAGATGGTCCTCGCATTGTGTACACCCAGTTCTGTCTGGAAACAATAGAATATATGTGCAGTGTATGTCCCACTTCAGTGACTCAGCCAGGAGTCCATTTAAAAATCTTCTCCTCCTTCCTCTATTCCACAGAAACACAGACAATGCATGCATACACAGTTTATTCCCAATTATTCCTTTAAATTCCTGTTATTTCCCATGGAAAGTTTCCATATATCTTCAGTCTGGTTTATCAACCTGTCTGCCGCCGTCTGTGGACAACCAGCGCTCCATGATACGTCTTCATATTTATACAGAGAGTGAACAGAAATATTTACCTCCAGCTGTCAGTCATACTTTACTCTGGAACAAGCTAGCATAGCCCTGATCGGTCCAGACTCTGTTCAGAAAAACTAACATTTTATCATATAAGTCTGAATTCAGACCTTTTTATGAATCCACATCATGATGTTGATATTTCAGCATCTTTTTTGATCCGTTTTTTGCATTTATTTTGGCTTCATACCGCAAAAGTAGGCAAGATATTTACTCGTCATGTTGCTCAATTTGCTTTGTGTTACCATAATCGTGGCACTGGAGCAAAAGACCACAGTGGCTAAACGAACAACAAAAAACACCAAAACTCAATTTAAATATGGCTCATTTTTCTACACACAAAAACATACACACACAATTATTATATACATTATAAAAGATGCTTTAATGACTCTTTAATGACTCTCTGACTCTTTAATGAATCTACATACAGGGACTTTAAGAAGTTTATTTGCCCCCTAAAACACAAAAAGGACTTTAGGAACTGTCCGTGTGCCTCCATCATCATCATCATCAGAACCCTGTTTATCTCTGTTCCCCCTCTCCCCCCGTGAAATATTACACCCACTCTAAAGTCCTCGTGACTCTGTGCTGCTCCCACCCACCGCCCGCCCGCCCGCCTCCCCTCCACCCATGCACAGCAATGAAATCCAACAAACAAACAAACAAAAGAAAAAAACGTTTTCCAGTTTCACGCTGACGGGAGGACAGAAGGCCCCTATCCCATAACCATGGAAGTGACGTACCCACACGTCCTGCCTGAAGTTACTATCTAAGCCAGCAGCCAGCGGGTAAATGCTCTCACTGCTCTTCCTTTCTAAAAGGCATTGAATTCAAACACAAACATTCAATTAGGGTGTGTTTTTGTAAATGGCACAGGCCTCGGGGTCTGGAGTTTGATGGTGTGTTTGTCTGTAAGTGTGTGTGCGTGTGTGATGGACGCCCCGGGATGCAGCATGGTCGATGATGCCATGCAATATTAATGGGGGATAAGAGGCTGGAAAAACAGAGCCAAAATGGACTCCGCAATCAATTTTGTTCCCTCTGACCTTAATTAAATTCAGATGAATTAAATTGAAACCTCTTAAAACACGTTTTGTTTTTTCCCCTCAGTGACTGCTTGGGTATGTATGACGGTGGTACTCACAGATAGAAGACCAAGGGTGGAGATTATATATTTCTTTTTGTTTTGTTATGGATGGAGGAGGAGGAGGAGGAGGAGGAGGAGGAGGAGGAGCTGAGGTGTTCTGCATGAGCGATCTTTACTGTACATGGGGCGGGGGGGTTGCATGTGGATGTGCATGTGCTTCCTGGGTTGCCTGAAAAGAGGTGGTTGGAGGTTGGAGGGGGGTACAGGGTGGGGTTGATGGCGCTCATGCAGTTCACCTCACTGTCTCCTCGACTAAACACAACATGCCCAGCCGAGCGTGATGATTATCAACCGCTGAGATGGCTGCTACTCAAAGTAATGACACGATATCTGCAATTTGGTTTGGTTGAATATTTTATGGTGTTTTGCCGACGGCCTCTAAAGAATCAGACCAGTGCTTCTTTCTTTTTCCAGGTTTCAGCTCCTTGTCGTACAAATCAGATGTACTGCAAACAATTTCAAGGATCCATTGGTTTCTGTTGATTTCTGTGCAATTTGAAAGTGTATTAGTTGACTGACGACGCTTGCTTCGTACTGTAGATGCGGCACAGTTAGCACAAGAAGGTTCTGGGTTCTGCTGTGACGTGTCAAGCTCGTTTCAAAAGTCGGACTATTTATTTTCACGCTGCACGGAAATCAATAACTACCTGGAAAAATTGGCAAAAAACTTCTGAACCAGTGTTCAGAAAAGGTTAGCAGGATGTAAAGATTTGTGGTTTGGGAGCTGAAACACTGGAAACACATTGGTGTGGTTCTTTTAAAGCATGAAGATGGAACATGAAAATCCATCAGAGTGCATGAAACCCAAAGCTCTGGGATTCTTCAAAAACATTTTGAGCCCAAGTTCATCATCTCGACAGAAGAACATCAATGTTGGACGATTCTGCAAAACACTGGAATGTCCAGTGCTAACATTTGTAAAATTCTGGTGTCTGTACATGGCGACTACGGTAGGTAAATAGACCAGGATCAAGGTATGGTTTGGGTTCCTTCCTTCCCTTCCACCTTGCAAGACAAACAACTACCTAACTTGGCACTGAATGTTGGCATTGGACGTAAATTGTGAGGTGCAGAGTCGCCCAATATGGGCGTATTTCCTGGAGAAAGATGAACTTGGTCTTTGAGGAAGTCCAGTTCTGGTGGGTTGGTCAGAATTTGCTACAAATGCTTTAAAAGAATTCAAATTGACCAGGATCACAGTTGAACATGAAACTCTTGTCGTGGTTTTAACTGTACTTTCTGCCCCCCTCGCCCCCTTCCACCTCCCACCTACCACCTACCACCTCCACCCCTCCATGGATAGGATGATCCTAATTCCCAGAACAAGCTGGAGGACCCGGTGAAGGCCCCGCCGAAGGAGGACGACTCCCTCAACATCCACAACTCTCTGACCCCCAAACACGAGAACCACAAGGTCCTGGGCGAGGAGAACTCCTCGGAGGTAAACTCACTGCAGAACAACATGATGTGAAAACAAAAAAAAGCAACCTGACAACACGACAACCGAAAACGACAAGGTGCGCCGGCAACCGGAGCTCCCGTCTCCCTCCACCCCCCAAAAATATCCCTCCGTCCGCTGCCGAGTGCGCCTAACCGGTCAACCAACCAACCAACCAACCAACCAGCCTGCCAACGTACCAGCCAACCAACCCAGTCTGCAACCGTCTCCGACACGGCAACACTGCCACCAAGCGGCTTGGGCCGCTGCAAAAAAAAAAACACACACACCGCAACCCGCCGCCACTGCCCCGCCCCCCAGCTGAGAGTAACCCCCCACCTCATCCTTGCAACCGCCGCCTTGCAACCACCCTCCTCCCCGTTACATCCACTCACGCCCCTGTTTCGCAGCCCCCCACCCTTGTTGCTGTCACTCTACTCTCCCTTATCTATCTTACCTGCACACACACACACACACACATACATGAAACACAAAAGATGAAAACACACTTATATGTATACACACACACACACACACACACACACAGACAAACACACACACACACCTTCCCCTGCCTGCATTGGTGTATTTTGTAAAAAGAAAGAAATCATACAGAAGTTTAAAACGTACGTAAAACGTCATTGTAAAAAAAAAATTAAGATAAAGCTACTGAGAGGTTTTGATGTTTGTCTGACTAATCCAGTGAGTATGTATAAATATCGGAGATAAAAAAAAAATTTGCTTGGATTGATTTTAAAAGAAGCAACACGATGTGTCTTGGTTTTCATTGATGTGATTTCTAATCCTTTGATGTACTTGTTTTATTGTTTTTTTTTTTGTACTTTTTTGGGACTTCTTCTTCTTCGAACAGAGAATAAAACAAACAAAAATTCAGACAGTTGTTGAAATAAACCTTTTTAACATGACCTCTGTGGATCCGGTGTTTTCCTCAGCGTCGCCTCCTTCCCTCTGTTGTTTCCTCAACGATCTCTGCATGGCTTTGAACGCAGCTTTCTTAGATCCTTCGTCATGAATCTGCCTTCCCTGCTTACAAACACACATTTTCTACATTATAAATGTTTAAATATCTCGAGGATCCACCGCTCCGCCACGTCTCAGAGCCTTTATCGAAGGATGGAGTTGCCATGGAGATGTTTAGCTGTTATCCCATGACTTCAGTGGAAAACCTTTTACAGGGTAACAACTAAACCATCTTCTAAGAGGTGTGGCTAAAAGGAAGTGGAATTAGGTGAACCTTGATAAGATTTTTATATATATCATTGTTGATGCTATCTAGAGGCAAAGAAACTCGAGTTTTCCGTGTTCTGTGGTGAGTTACGAAGGTGGATAACCGACCTCGACGAGGTGTGTGCAAGTTTAATAAAAAAATGTATCATATCGACTGATATTAGGAGGGTTAAAGGTCCAGTGTGTGGAGATTTAGTGCCATCTAATGGTGTAGTTGCAGATTGCAACCCCCCTCACTTCACCCTCTCTGTTAAAATGAATGATCAGGAGTGTGCAGAGGCGGGTGGGGATCGTACACTGTGTGAAACATGAACATCGTATCCATGACGTCACCAACAAGTTTCTAAAGAGCCGCCATCTTGGCAGTCCTGCCTCCACCCACCACCTCCCTGGGTGGAGCTGAGGTGAGCTGAATGTAACCGCACTCACCTGTCAATTATAAGGTCGAGGATGCTGCAAAGGTTGATTTGATGATGAGGAACAGGTGCAGAGGTGATCAGGCAGGTGAGCAGGAAACAGTAAGCCACGCCCAGACAGACCAGAGCGGGAAAGAGAAACAACAGCGGCTGTGAAACATGTGAAACTCCGTGGAAGAGGACCTGTGGCACCTGTAGATATTAAAGACTCATCCTAAGGTAACAGATTATTTTATCTTCTCAGTAAACAGCTTTAAATCTGACACACTGGTCCTTTAATTTCCATTTTATCGCAGCTAAAATATTAAGTTATAAGAAAATATGATATGAGAGGTGAAAGCTGTTTAACTTTAGCGATTTTAAAACTACAACTAGATAACCAGGAGGTCAAAGGTCAGCATGACTCAACGACGTTCTGTGATTTATACGAGAGCCATGAAATATAAACTCGATGAGGCGACGGTGAGTTCTGCCGTCTTCACGGCAGACAGCTGGTCGGCTGTTTGTCTTCACAGCACATAAATCATGACGGCCAATGCCAGCTCTGCTGCTTCTGCATGTTTCCTGCCTCCAGAGATGCTTCCTGCCTCCCTGCTTCCAGCTGGACACACACACACACACACACAAAATGCAAATAAATACATTACAGACGCACATGCAATATATGAGCAGTGAAAAAGAAACATCTCAACACACACACACACACATGCCAACACAATCTCAGCTCAATCATGGACGTTCTCAGTCATCAGTTTCACAGCAAGTCTCAGGCTGCAACAACCGATCAAACAGGAGACAAAAGATGATCCTGCCCAGCAGAATATAAATGATTATAAATACCACATTTACCAGCTGCAGCATCAATGTGAAGAACACATTAAAGGTGTAGTTCACGTATTTTGAAGAGGGGCTGTATGAGCTACTTATTCATCAACACACTCGCAGTCCCAGCATGGAAGTAGAGCAAAGTTCTGCTGTGGTCAGCAGAAAACGAAAGGCAGAAAGGCCCAAAACTAACTAACAAAATAAAATAATAAAAATCTGTTCAAGTGCACGGCCGGGAGCGCCGTCTTCTATTTGTAACGAGTAACTTACATGCTCGGTTTTCGAGCTCAGAGGTTTGAAAATAAAGACGTCGTTTGATTTGATAAATTTGGTGCCTGATGGAGCGCCATGAGAGAAATGTATCTGTAACATGTGTCAGTGCAAAGATTCAACCTGATTCTCATTCAAATGAACCCCTCATATTCACCCTCACATGCCTACACACACACACACACACACACACACACACACACACACACACCTCCCACACGTTTCAGCTCGGCTCTATAGAATTTTTTGTTCCATTCACGATGCTGACCTGCCACAAAAGAGCACACACACACACATGCGCACTTACATTCATACACACACAAAGCATCTGTCAGCTTCCCATGCTCTCTATACACACACACACACATTTATACTTCCATACATGTGAGGACCGTCGCTGACATAACACATTTGTTAAAGTGAAACCAGAGCTGTTTGTTTTCAACTCATTCAAGTCTAAAATCAAGTCTCAGTGTATTTGAGGCCGGCAGTGTCGGTCCAAGTCTGAGTGTGAGTGAATTAAGAATTAAGTCTAAAGTGACTCGACACCTCCTGTGAGCTTGGACCAGAATTAAGTTTAAGTGACATGTCAAGTCTTCATTCCAGCCTGAGTTCACGTGAGGTCGAGTCACTAGAGACAAGTCTTGATTCTGGTTTTATTTTAATTAAGACTTGTCTTAAACTATTTGACACCTCACTTGGACTTGGACAAGAATTAAGTCCAAGTCTTGATTCCGAGTCAAACTTGAGTTATTCGAGATGATCATAGCTTGAAGGAGAAACTACGGTAACCACAAGTCTTATTTTCAGGTGATTATACACTGATGAATACAGAGTTATGAAATCTCTATTTAATTATTTATTCCATGTTAGTTCAACTTAAAATCAATCGCTGTTTTATCATTGAACCAACAGTGATTCAGTGTTTCTCTTCTCGACACTGAAAAAGCAAAGAATGATCAGCATTGATTCAATGTCATCCAGCCTTGAATATCAAACCTCAACAAAAACGATGATTCTGAATTTCCACATTGAATCATGCGATCTGTGTATTTAAAGCTTAAAGTACATTTTTCTGTTAATACATTTGTATTGAATGACTGATTCACTGACCTTCATTTGGTCGAGAACATTAAACATGATGTGCTGATCTCTGAAAAGACGAGAGCAGGGATCAAATTGAAATGTAATGTTGCTGTCATCACTCAGCAGCTGCTCGTTCCAGCTGTCCGTCGTGTGTTTCTAAGAGCTTATCGTCAGTTCTAACTTGTGTTTTATGAAACTTTTAAACCGGCTCATTCACTGTGTCACAGTGTTACTCTCAGAGCGATGACGGCACCTCCCCCCATCCTGATCCACTCCTCACTGTCGGTAATGTAATGCCCACTTGTTGCCATGGCGTCCGCTGGTACTTCTGGCTTCACGCGTTTCAATTCAGAGGACCCTCCTTTAGTGTGTGTGTGTGTGTGTGTGTGTAGGTGTGTTTGAGCATGAGCGGTCATGTGCTACTGCATGTGCCAACTTCTACCATTGTGTGTGTGTGTGTGTGTGTGTGTGTGTGTGTGTGAGGGTGATAATCACAGTTGTTGCTGTTTTTGTTGCTCACCTACTGCTGTTTCCTATTCTGCGTCTTTTCTTCAGCCTCCTGCGGGCTGAATCGCTCTCTTACCCCCGCCTCTTTATTTATTTGAAGAAAGAGAAATGGACCCAGACCTTCCCCCTCCATCCACCATCCACCATCCACCCATCAGCATCCCCTCCACCTCCACCCTGGGAAGGCTCCCCCACAATAAACGCTGTTTAACCCATTGATTTCTCAGTGATCCAACCCAACAAAGGACCAGCAACACTGCGGCCTCATTGAGACCCATTCAGGGTTGTTTATCACCCTGTGTGTGTGTGTGTGTGTGTGTGTGTGTGTGTTTTGTTACACTTCCATCCTTGTGGGAACCAGTTTGAGCTTTGTATTGTAAAAGTGAGGACATTGATTAGAGATTTAGACTTAAAGCAACTTTTTGTAACTTTTCCGGCAAACTGCTGCCGACTGTAGCTGCTGTTAGCTAACGTCTGTCAGCACAGAGTTTGGAGCAGAGCCGGCGGTGTCCTTCCAGAAACAGAGCTAACGGACAGTTAGCAAAAAGTTAGCATCACCAGTCAGGTTAGCTGGAAAGCTATAAATAACACATCCACTCATAAAGTTTTGCTAGTGATAACGTTAGCAAGAATCAAGCTAAGGTCAGCCTAGATGATGTTATTCTGTAACAGCATTTTGTTATGTTAGCTTGCTAACCTGCTAACCTGAGCTAACATCAAAATATGCCAGCTAAAACCAAAATATGACAAAATATTTGACATTTTGCAGTAATGTTAGCTTTGACTTTGGACACCGTGTTGTAGTTGTAGAGATTTGGACCGGAGCTGGGCGAGTGTAACCGGGCTCAGCAGCTTCTGTGGACATAATGGCAGAGGAGAAGAGAGTGAAGAGGACGCTGACGGAGGAAGCTAAGAAGAGAAAAGGAGAGAGTGAGCGAGCAAGAAGCCGCCGGACAAGAGGCTGAAAGACAGACGCCGAGCTGTGTGTGTGTGTGTGTGTGTGTGTTTTCCTTGTCCTCTGACATTTTAGGGACACGTTCACGACATCACCGTCTTCCTCTTGTTCACTCTCAGTCTGCTGCTGGCGGCATCTTCAGACAGAGAGTGGGGCGTCGTTGCCATGGAAACCCTGTCTGATACCACAATCTGAGCTCAGACGAGATCGAAACTCGGTGACCTCCGGGTTCCTCTGCCTTCACACACACACACACACACACACACACACACAGATTAAGTGACTCTTAACGGCAGCTTTCCCGTCACCCAGTAATAAACTGTAGCATATCGGGGCATTAAAAACGCTCTCGTCTTCATATTACGTTAAACGTTTAAACTCCTGCAGATCTCTACAGGCAACCCTAATCCTCTCATGCCACAGCTGCCCAGCTGTCACTTACAGTTGTCTCAGGACACAAACACACACACACACACACATAGAGCATTGACCTCATCATGACTCGGGTCAGGTTTTAGGTTAAAGGTTTGTAGTCTATATTTTAGCAAAGAATTTACTGAAGTTGTAACCGTGCACCAACATTTGACCAACATACATTTGAATATCACGTTATTCGCTGCAGCTCGAGCAGTTTTCAGTGTTAGACATCAGACGTATTTTCTTCTTTCCTATCTCATTTTTGCAGCTCGTGACCCATCTGATTTATCTTGTGACCTCTTGAAGTTGGGAACGCTGGTTAAATGTGTAACATCAGGCTTTATGTACTAACTATACATGTCAGACTAATGTAGTGAAGCAGAACGTAGCATCAAATGGAAATACTCTCATTACAGCCGGTCTTCAAGGAGACAAAAAGGTCTCTGGGGTCTAAAATATGCGTGCAGGGTATTAAGGGTATAAGAGAGGGTTCATGAAAAGAATTGGGAAACAGAGAGCACGCTGACGGCATGTCAAGATTTTCTCTTTTTTTTCTTCTACGTGCTGCTGCTCAGAGTCAAACCTGCTGGGACTTGAGATTCATCAGCCGCCTGTGATTGGCTGACAGCGTGGTGGAATGATGGTGTTAGCATCCTGAAGGGGCTGCTGTGATTGGCTGATGTTAGATGGATGCACACACATGTGATGTGATGTGAGACATGCATGTGCATATATGCAAAAAAAAAATTCAAATTGACACAAAATGCACACGTGTTGGATTTAGTGACATATATATGTATGCACGCACAGAAAACTGCACTTAGTTTTGAAGTGCATGCATGCACGCACACAGGCGCACAGTGTGCCTTACAAAGCCGCCTGAAAGGAGGGATTGAAACCAAAAGGGAAGAGGAGCGAGGCGAGGAGGAGGAGGTGGGGGGTGAAAGTCTAAATGAATCGTTCTGGCACCGTCTAGTTTACTAATGAGGCTCTGAGGAATGCTGCTGATCAGAACAGGACCCTTTGGCTGCTTTTCTGATGGAAATGTAGCGATACATTACCAGTCTAATGCAGAGTAACCCATCCACCCACCCCCTCCACCCTAACCCTGCTCCCTGTCTCCATCCTGCACTACATGCCAATGAGTGACTGGTTTGGCAGCACGGCGGTGTGATGGCAGCGACTTCAGAGGGCCGAGAGAGCGATGTGACCCAACTGTTCGCTTCAGGGAAGACTGATGGTGATGAGGCAGCATGACTAAATAAAGTCTTGGCCTGTACTTGAGTAGTAGTTGTTGTTGTGGTTAGTGTTTTCTTTGCTTGAGCTTCATCTGTGGCTGCTGAGATACGTCTTCATCCTTTATCCTCCATCCCAGGTTGATAGAATTGGAGTTTCTGCGTGCTACTTCAGCTGTGCAGTACAGCGCTTGTGCATTTACCCGTGCTGGTTTCATGGCTCTATGACTGGAAGTGTGGTCACTTTGCCCCAGACTGAAATATCTTAACAACTTTTGGATGGATTGGCATAAAATTTAGTATCCAGAGAGGAGGAATCCTGCTGATTCTGGTGAAAAGTATCCAGCAAAATATCTCAACGTATACGCGATCGGAAACAAAATATAGTACACACAATGTAGGATGAATCGTAATAACTTTGGTGAGCCCTTCATTTTTCCACTAGTGCCACAATCAGGTCAAAATTTCCATATTTAGCAAGTTACCACGATACACTATGTGGTGAAAATGACCAAAAACATATCGGTAAAACCTCAGCATGTTAGCATTGTGTTAGCATTGTTATTGTGAGCCCATTAGCATGCTATCTATCTATCTATCTATCTATCTATCTATCTATCTATCTATCTATCTAGCCAGATAAACTATCTACTTAGCTACCTAGCTATTTATAATAACTAGATAAATCGATAGATCGATAGATAGCTACATAGATAGCTAACTATCTAGCTTGCTATCTATGTAGCTATCTATGTAGCTATCTAGCTATCTTGCCATCTAGCTGCCTAAGTTCCACCTATCTAACTAGCTACCTAGCTTTAGCTCTCTATCTATCCTGTGTTTATGTGTCAGTATATTTCATATCAATAATCAGTGTGTTCCTGCATTGTAAGGTGACCATCAACTTGGAGCTCCACCTCCCCAAGAACACAAAGCTCAAGCCTTCCCGAGATCCCTTTTCCCACTACGATGTCTACTTCTACAGGAAGGTGCCCAGAACCAAACCCCAGACCTCCAACGGGCCCCGCGTCAAGACTGTTAACGGCCCCAGAAGAGCTAAGGATCGAGTCCTGCGGTGGGAGGACGACATGTATCCTCCGTCTCCACCATGCTCCATCTGCAGCCCCATCAGTACTCACTCGCTGCCGGTCACCATGATCGACGGGCTTCAGTCACCCACGCCGTGGACTCTGGAGCCCTACACCATCTTATGAACTGTTCCTCATATCTCGTGGTCCTGGCTGTCATCTTGAACATTGTTACGTGAATGTATATGTTGTGTTTTGTTGGCATTTAACCAGAAGCTCTTATTCAGGGAAACTAAAATTCACAAGAATGACACAAGACATGTTGCATGTCAGGTATTTAAAGGGTCTGTCTTGGACAAAGACAGTAAGCTATGGGACAAACATGTGACTAAGTCAACGCTAGCTTGTATTTTGGCAGCTGGAGAGGAAGTCTGAGTCTATGTGAGCTATGCAATGTTTTTAGAAAAAGATTATTTATTGTATATTTATATTCTGCGTTTACTACTGTGCCATAACCAAGCAACAACCAGTGAAGCTAACACAGGAAGTGCCAAAAACTGCAGTTCCTCTAACATCCGCTTGAGGCTGGCTCCAGAAGTGAGTCAGTCTCCATAAGTCCCCATGTTAAAATGTTCATGACAACTGTACTGAGGGTGAATTTATAAACAACTCACCTGTTCACATTATATTAAGGCTTAAAGTTATGCAGGATTAAGAGCGTGGGCGCTTTGATTGACAGGTGGGTGGCTTGTTTGAGCAACCAGGTTTCATTCACAACTCCATGTTTTTGGACTAGCCCGGAGCCGGAGACTAGATCCATGTTTTATACAGTTCATAGCTCTGTTATAAGATGTAAACTACCTTTACAGCATTTTGGTATTTAAAAGCAAGAAAAAATAATGTTATTATTATTATTATTATTTATTTTCTTTTAGCAATATTAAATTTATCGATTATTCCCTGATTCTGAGAGCTATCTATAAATTATAAACGTTTCATAGGAGGAAATATAATGTAAGCAACATATATTGAGCAACAATAATGTTTATATGTTGAGAAAACCCCTATTCTGTATCCGTATTATGACATTATTGAACCTCAGGGACTGTAGGAGTGTGTGGCTGCTGATAACCTTCGCACAGACAGACGCACAGAAGCGTTTTATTTTTACTCTTTGCGTATCTGTGCCAACAATTATAGCAGAACGAACAGGCGGTTTGCCAAACGACAAGTCAATGACAGCTCATTGGATTGTTCCCCTCTTCTCACATGACACAGTGTCTGTACTCTGATCCTGATACATTCGGCTCATTCACGTCTGACGCCGCAGAGTAAAATAATACTGACGTCTGTGTTCAGGTGTAGAATATTAATTATATGATATTTTATTGATCGCTGTTGGAAGAGTCTGTTTGCTGACAGCGCTGCAGCAGTCAATTTAAAGCTGCATGAATCGTTATTTTATATGAACAATGTAACTTAACTTGTTTTAGTTCAGTCTCAATCTGTTGTAAGAGAAAAAACTAACTCTACACTACATGCTCAGCACCAGTTAATGATCAGCTGGAGCATTTCCTTCAGGAGTTGGTAGACAAAACAACTTTATAAGGTAATAATATGCTAATATTGTGTTTGCTGCCCCCAAGTGACCCCTAAAAAAACAAATGCAGCTTTAATTTCTCAAATAAACAAAAAAATAAATGCCAAAAATACAACCTAATAAAGTGTAATGGATGTTACCTGAACTGCAGTGCACAGGACTGGATCTCTGTGTTGTATGAAACATGCAGACTCATTGTATGTGTGGCGCTGATGTGTTTGATATTGAGCTGCTACACAGAGAGCGACACACTGCCATCTGCTGAGAGTTTCATCCTGCTGACGGATGACTGCCATCCATCCCAGGATGCCACACGCCTTTTGTTGGCCTTCATCTTCATCAATGGATAATAAAAATATTTATGACAACAGGTGTCTGCGAGTGTTCTGTTTAAACCTGAACGATCAAAATGACACAACCTGCAGCTGCAGAGACACATGATCACTCCTGTGGAGCCCGGTGAATGTCAGTCTAATGTTCTCTCTCTTTTAGCTCTGTTTTTGTTCTCCACCAGCCGCCCTGAGGGGAAATATCTGGTTCTTTAGCTGCTAAATGATCCACTGTGTTCACCAGCTAGTCTCTAACTGTGTCTGTCTGCTGTTTGGTGCTGACTCTGTGAGCGCAGTGAGAGAGAAGCAAAACAGTAAATCTGCAGCCGAACAGCGAAACACTGAGCTGAACTTAAGATATAAAGCTCTGTAAAGTTAAGGAGCCTGCAGATCCAGGTGATAGTTCATCACTATGTGTTACTTCAGATCATACAGCTGCTTTCTAGAGAGTGCTGGATTCAAATATTCTGTACTATGCACTAAAATATAATGTGCACCTGACAGAAACAGACATTTTACATAAAAAGCAATGAGTATTTCCTGATAAATGTCTTTATGTCATCTTCTACTACACTATGACTCCGTGAGTTGTGCTGCAGATGCATGCAACCTTGAGTTCAGTTGATTAAAGCATTAAAGCAGAGAGTAAAGAGTTTATTTTATGGCTTCATGACCTCTGCATATATGGAGAGCACAAAGTGACGGTGGTACGTGTGAGAGTCACGTCTGCTTTCCTGATGCAAAAAAAGAAAAATGCTACATGCTGAGAGGCAAATTAGCAAGAAATAATGTAGATAACATGGAAATATGAAATAATACATCTCCATCTTTTTATTGTTTACATTGTTAGGGTTCGTTCTGTCATGTTCATGTCTATCTATGGCTGCATTGCCAGGTTTGACCAGCAGGGGGCGGCGGTGTCTTTGACAGGAGAAGCACCACGAAGAAGAAGAAGTCACCGACATGCGCCGGCAGAGATCGTCTATTAGGACAGATGGTACAATAGCCGTCACCATGGAGACCAATCTGTCACAGACGCGAGGTGGTTGAAAAATACGCACTAAAACCAACTTTTACTCGATATGATTATTAATAATTAATAAATCTCGCCGGGATTTATTGTGAAACTTGAGATATTAACGTAGCAGCGGCTTCCGTCGTAATCCAGGTCAGTTTCCGCTCGGTGCAGAGAGTGAGACCTCTTTCTTGTAGTTCTTTTTCACTCGTCTTCGTTACAGCGTTGCTAACCTGAGCGCGTTAGCACGGCACGTGCTAATAAGAGGGGAAAAGCTGTCAGGTTATGACGTCAGATCAAATTAATGACGTTTGTTTTTAACCTGAGGATTCACAGGTCGAGCTCTGACGTGAATTCCCGCCATTAACTCATTCTGTGCCGCTCTTTCAGCTCGTATGATTCAGCCATGTTTACAGAGCTCAGCAGCATCCTGAACGCCTCTCCGGACAGCTTCACACAGGTGAGCAGGGGGCACACCTGTCAGACTGTCACCATGGTGATGTGCTCTGTAACATGTGTTATGTGTCACGTGTTTCTCCGTGTTCACAGGGAGAATTTATCCTGGTGTCAGACAGACAGAGTGATGCCTCTTTCCTCATTCACCACTTCCTCTCTTTCTACCTGCGAGGTGAGTGATCAGCTGTTATCAGTTCATGCAGGTGTGATCCAGTTTATTCAGCCAGACCTGAACCCGTGTGTGTGTGTGTGTGTGTGTGTGTGTGTGTGTGTGTGTGTGTGTTGCAGCTCGCTGTAAAGTTTGGTTTCTGGGTCTGGTGCAGTCCTTCAATCATTACAGTGCTGTCAGTCAGAGACTGGTGAGTTTACACCGTTTACACACACCTTCCAGATGTAAAGCAGAAACACTGTCTGCAGTCCAACAGTCAGTTTATAGTCAGTATCTGTGTGAGTGGAGCGTGAGCGACCACACATACCACACAGTCCATCTTCTGGACTTTGTAGTTTTACCACAGATCACTCAGTAACATTCACTGTCACTTCATGACTCATATCTCATATGACACATGACACATGTCTCTGTGTGTCTCTGTGTGTGTCTTTCTGTGTGTCTCTGTGTGTCTCTGTGTGTATCTGTGTGTGTCTGTGTGTCTCTGTGTGTCTCTGTGTGTCTCTGTGTGTGTCTTTCTGTGTCTCTGTGTGTATCTGTGTGTGTCTGTGTGTCTCTGTGTGTCTCTCTGTGTCTCTCTGTGTGTATCTGTGTGTGTCTCTGTGTGTCTGTGTGTCTCTCTGTGTGTCTTTCTGTGTGTCTCTGTGTCTCTCTGTGTCTCTCTGTGTGTGTCTCTGTGTCTCTCTGTGTCTCTCTGTGTCTCTCTGTGTGTCTCTGTGTGTCTCTGTGTGTGTCTCTGTGTCTCTCTGTGTCTCTCTGTGTCTCTCTGTGTGTCTCTGTGTGTCTCTATGTGTCTCTGTGTGTTTCAGGGTGTCAGCCTTGCACAAGCGAAGGAGAAAGGTCAGCTGGTTTTCCTCGAGGGCCTGAAGGAGTCGCTGTCTGTCCTGATTCTTCAGGACACCAACACAGGAAGTAAAGCCATGGACTTCCTCAGGTATGAATGATGTCGTTTATTCGAGTTCTGTGTGAACCGCACAGACCTGGTCGTCTCATCGTCTCATCGTCTCCATCTCCCTCACGTCTCTATCCTCAGGGATCCCGCTGTTGGCTTGAAGAGTCTGTACGAGTTCGTCCGGTCCAGTGTGAGCAGCTCCGGTAACTGGGTGGAGGGGGCAGAGGGGGCAGAGGAGTGGGGACCCCCGGTGTTGCTGGTGGACGACCTCAGTGTGCTGCTCAGTCTGGGGGTGAGCGTCGGAGCCGTGCTGGACTTCAGCCACTACTGCCGGGCCACCGTCTGCTCCGAGCTGCAGGTTCGATTCTCGACTCTTCTTCTTCTATTTTACGAGACGCGCTGACTTCCTGTGCAGCGTGTTAACTCTGACTGTGACTTCAGGGCAATGTGGTGATGCTGGCACGCTGTGACGGGGAGGAAGAGGAGGGCGACGGAGATGATGAAGGTTCAGAGACTCTTCTGAAGGGACTCACCCACCAGTGTAGCCTCACTCTACACGTACAGGGTCTCCCTACTGGCTTCTGCAGGGACATCCACGGACAGGTACGGTGTTTCTTTATCGATTCATCTGCCAGTGATTGATTTTATTGGTTGATTGTTTTTTTGTTTTTTTTTACAAAATGATTTGTTCACTTTACTCTTATAGAAGACCAAAAAACTATAAATACTCTCTAATACTATATATACAGAACCACAGATTATTTTGTCATTTTTGCTTTTAACTGCAATGAAATATCAAATATTTTGCCTTGTTTTTGTATTTTAAAAGCCTCATCGATTAACTGACTAATTGTCTCAGCTCTGCTTGACTCTGCTGACCCGTCCCCGTCCCCTCTGCAGACTGTGTTTAAACACATTTTTATTTCATAGACAGGTCTGATTATTTCTCTGCTGCCTGGCCTGACCTGAACGCTGACGATACCTTGAATAAATTACGGCTGATCAGTCAGCTGTCTTCAGTTTTACCCCGTCTAAAGTGGATCTTAATATATTTGATTGAATTATCAGGTAGTCTGTAAACATTTGAGCTAACATTAAGATAGATCTGACAGTCTGCTGTCGTGTCTGACTGCACTCCAGCAGCCTCCCACTCAAGCTCGCTATCCATCAGTAGTAACTGTCAGCGGCATCATTGAGCTATTCGCTGCGCTGACAGTGAATCTTCACGTATTTTATGTGCCTCAGACCTCAGTGTGGTTACGCCTGTTTCAGCCTTATTTAGTTTCATAGTTTCATATTTACTGTGAGGAAAGAGGAATTCATTCTGCTGCCAGACTGAAGAGTTACAGTTCTCTGGAGGCTCGTACCTTCTTTTTTTGGATCCCGTCGCTTTCCAGGAAAAAGACAGAGAGCTCGAGATCTGGACTTCTGGGTGTTTATTTGTTTTGCAACCTGCTACGCGACAGCTTCTCTGTATTTTTCCTGTTCCTCCCTCACCGTGAGAGTGTCATTCTTTCCACCAAAAGATAGTGCAGCTTTAACAACTGGCTGGTTTATAGAAAATAAAAATTAAAAAAGTATTATTATGTGAGTGAAATCAGACCTTTTTAGGGTGACAAAAATGGTGATACACATGATGTAAGGTCTGTTAGAGGTTACATGTTATATATCTGTATAGAAATCAGTGCAAGATGCATTGAATTCCTGCAGTAAACCAGCTGTTCTTTGTTTTCAGGTGGAGGTGTGTTGGAGGAGACGACAGGGCGACAGACAGTCCACACAGAAAAAACTCTTTCAGTACAAAGTCCACGATAAAGGAGCCTCCTTCTTCGCTCCTGGGACGTCCAGCGCTGTTCTCTAGTTCCACATTTTGACCTCTGCGTGACGACTGACTTTTATATTTAAACGACACAAATGTTGGTTGTTTAGCTGCCAAGGTGGTCGGCCACGGACCCCTGAAGCTGCTAATGTACAGACTGCTGTCAGTGATCAATAAATAATATGATTATTTCCACTCATTGTCTGGATGTTTGTTAAATAAGAAGAAGAGATACTTTTATTAACCCCTCGACTCGACTCAGTTTTAATGCATTTTAACCTGAAATACACACACACACGTTTATGTACACATTGTGTGTGTGTGTGTGTGTGGACACTAGGGGTCGCCCTGTCCCCGCGCTGCACGCCTGCAGGGTGAGAGGTCGGAGTGTAGAGGTCTCTCTGTGGGATTTGACAGCCTGCTGTAGCTCCTGCATGTTCAGCATCACATTGGAGACACACACACACACACACACACACAAGTTAGCCTCTCCGTAACAAAGGAATAACACGGTGGTTGCCGGTCAGTTTACCCCGGGAACAGCACCGCAGCATCGGCTACATTTTCGCGGGGGGAACGACCTCTCTGAAGTTTGTCCAGGCAAGTGTGCGAACATCTACAAACTAGTTAGCATTTAGCGAAAGTTAGCTCCGTTAGCCGCTGGTGGTGGTGTTGGTGGAGCAGCATGGCAGCTGTTGGGTGGTGTAATGACATAATGTTAAATACTGAGCGTTGTTATGAGACGTTTTTCGTCAGTTTTATACCGATAAATCACACACGAGCCCCACAAACCACCCGGTATGATGCAACATCGTCACCGTGCTAAGGAAGCTAACGAGCGCTAGTTTTGTAGTTCTCTAGCAGCGTGTTTGACTACAAACTACTCTCGTAGTTTCTCACTGACAGCCTTGTTAATCAAGTGTTGGTATTGTCAGCAATTCGCGGCTAATTAATATCTTAATCTAGTTCTCCATAGACTTTAAGAGATAATTTTTAAAGCGCATATCGATGGTTGATATTGAGCTAACAGAGCTAGCTGTTAGCTGTGTGTGTTAGCCTTTAGCTCGGTGCTATCTCAGGTGTATGAAAGCTGCAATAACTCGGAGTAAAGCTGCATTTGAATGCGTGCTTTAGTTGCGGTGATGAAGGTGAGAATACAACACTGATTTGCGTTAATTTAGCTCTTTTATTTGGGTACTTTATGCGGGAACTCACGCACCTAAGCAGTGTTAGCAAGCTAAGCTAAGCTAATCTAATTAGTGTGTTTCTCGTTAACATCTACAGTTTATGCTGTTTTATTTAAGCGAAGTGACACATTTTGATGTTAGTATTTGATCCAGACTTTTGTTACAAAGTCTTAAAATGAGCGTTCTTATAATGGAGGTAGGAGATAACCTGCTGGTAACTAGCTGTTTTCACTAGCTGTTACTGTAGTTACCTGAGCAGGTGACACCTGAGAGCAGCAGGTTCAATTATGGAAACACATCAGGCCAATAAGGACATTAAATAACCATGCTCATGTTCAGATATTTGAATATATATTAGACGTACTACAGGAGCTTTATTTGCATGAACGAGCTCAGGTTCATGTCAAACTATGACTAGAAATGTTGACAAAGGCCGTGAGCTGTTGAGGTCTGCTCTGTCTGTTGTTCTACCCCCTGATGAACGAATCAAACTCCACTTTATTTACCTGAGGACCGTCCTGACACCTTGCCTGTGCCCCCTCCCCCCTGGGCATCACCTGGCCCTGGCTGAGGGTGCAGCACACTGTGCTAAAGTTAGCGCTCCTTCGTTGCTCCTTGCTTCTGTGATGTTGCGACAGGCTTGCATCAGCCCCTAACATCATCCTCCTCATCCTCCCTGCTGTCTTGTGATAGTTATTTCACCATTTGGGTTCATGCGGTTGAGGTTATAAAGCTTGTTTCCGTGTGCTTGTACCAAACTTCACCACGTGTAATCGTCTGTTAGAGGTGCACACATGATAACTGCCGGATAAAGTTGATAAAAAAGCAATAATCCAGTTATTTGTTTCTCCGTCTTCGTCCCCCAAAAACAAAGCAAACCTTGTGCGGAAACAGGCTTCCTATTACACATCGTTCATTATTACATTATGGTTACTGATTGACAGGACGTTTCCCTCTTTTGTCAACAGCTCTGGTTGTAAAACGCTGTGCGTCGCAGTAATCTGTACATTTACAGCAGGACTAATGGGAGTCAGTGGTCAGAGGAGCATGCTTCCACATTATGCAACTATGGGATCAAACGGAGACGCAGTTTTGTTACGGGGAAACGGACATGGCGTGAAGTGCTCGGGAATCTTTGTGGATATTGGTTCAGATTTTTAAATGTTTTTTAATAAGGTGTTTAAATGCACTGCATGATGCCGCTGGAGTCTATAAACCCAGCAGATGCCTTCAAGATGGGCATTTTATGCAGCGTTGAAAAGAGGTAAGCTGCTCTCCAACTGTCCCATCCTCTGTAGACTTTTAAGAGCTGTCTGATTTTTACCTACATTTGTGTCTCTATCCAGCTGTAGACGACGTTCGTCCACATTATAGTTAAAGTTCAAAGCAAAAAGCACAAACAGAAACATAAAAACAACTCCAAATGAAATATATTAAATTATATATACACTGCTTAACAAATTTATCACATCATGAAGTGCTTTAATGCGGACTCTTTCATGTTCAGTGAGCTCTTGATGTTTCGAAGGATTTCAAACTGACTTCACCTTTTTAAACCCAAATCTGAGCAGAAATTAATCAAGCATCAAACATTCAACCACTGAAACTAATTCTTCTGTTCAGGAATGTAAAGTAAATATCTTTAATTTGACGTCCTAATCAAGAAATAATAATGTTCAATAATGTAAGAGCTTCTACGTACTGCTGTGTTAACCATTACAGAAAATACATACATCCATTATCTGTAAGTGCTTATCCTCACGAGGGTCGCTGGAGTCTGTCCCAGCTGACACTGGGCTCCAGTTCATCGCAGAGCCACATTCACACACCTATGGACAATTTACAGTCACAGATTAACCCGTTAAGTGCCCGTCTTTGGACCTCAGCCGTGGTTCGAACCAGAACGAGTAACCAATCCCAGATCATAACTGTCGGCTCCGTACTATGATGCTGCATAGAAACAAACAATGCTTATCTAAAAAGCAGTGAGGCGTTGTGTGAAGTGTGTATGAGAGTGAGGACATCATCATCTGTTAAATCTAATGTATTAATAAAGTCTTGACGGGACTCCATCGCTCAGTAAAGATGGATTTTTGGAGCCTTAATAAATATGACGGAGACATCAGACCTTCTGGATCCATGTGTTATGCAGTGTGTGGTTGTTTTCTGTCATCTAAGACACTCACATTAAGAGCCACAGCACGATCTGTTGGAAAACCTCTCCAAGAGCATCAAATATCCCCGCAGTGTCTTTAGTTTGAGTTATAACCAGAATATATGAGTGTGATGGGCAGTGTGTGTCGCTACAATGTGATCGGACCACTCTCGATACTGTTTCTGGTGTGAATGTGTGAAACTCGGTGCACCGTTTTGCTCACAGTTTAGTTGTCGTCGTCATGCGGCTTTACAAATCTACCTTAATCTGCAAGCCTCCTAATTAAGCTGCAGAGACCCGCGATGATCTCCCTAACTTAATTTGTGCTTTGCAATGTGAAGCTGTGTGTGTGTGTGTGTGTGTGTCATGTCTGTAGCTGTGTTTTTGTTTGCTGGTTTCTCACGTGGGAGGGAGGCACATAGACCTCTCTTTGTTAGATTGTTAGTTGCCCTGCACATATGAGTGAAAGCACGGCATATTTTTCACGCTGGTGTCCTGATTTGTTTGTTGGATTTAAGTTGGCGTATCCCAGCAAACACCATCCGGCCAGACGGGAGGAGGATTTCTAAACAGTTGCCAAAGCGCCCAGTTTACCTGCTCTCAGATCAGTGGCACGTGTTTATTTTCCACTTTTGCTTCTTTGCTCCTTTTCCCCGTCATGCTTCTGACATGTGAATGTGCTGTTGACGTGCTGCAACATACAGGATAGGCCGCCCGCAGGCTGTGAACAGAGGAGGAGGGCAGCAGAGTGGAGGGTGGTGGAGGGGGGGTGGCCACAGGCCCTGAGCCCTGCTCGTTGAGTTTCCGATCGGCTCAATCCCGGATTAGTTCACTGACGGAGATGCTGCTGAGCCTTTGCCAAATCAGGCCTCGCTGCTACACCCTGCATAACACCACAGCACGCAGCGAACCGGACCGAGCGCTGAGAGATGGAGGCATTCGTTGAGAGTTTTCCCTTGCAAGACGGCGAGCGGGGCCAGAACCTGGCCGAGGGTCGACTTTCCTGCAGGATCGGCTTCACTTCAAAGCCCTCTCTAACCTCTGCAGGAGCCATTGTGCAAGCTTGCCAGGACGTGGCTGTTTTTACTGTATAGGGTATTTATAACAGCACATCAAGAGACTCACTCCTGAGGCGAATTCCTCCCAGGGAATGTTTCCGTTGCTCCCCGGGGGACGAGCCAAGCAGTCGCACACTCTGCCTGAATCAAGAGGGGAGCACTATGTCAACCACAAGGCACCGCTTAAGCTTAAAAAGCCCAGCGCCGCTGCTTTCAGGGCACACAAGCAGCCACGAGCCAGAGAGATAACCTGGTGTCCCGTCAGCAGGTACGGCGGTCTCACTTTGTGTTTCAGCGGGCTCGACAAATAACAAGATGAGATACTGTACAAATCAGCTGCAGTATCTGTGCCGGAGAGGAGTGTGTAACTACAAACACTGATAGGCAGCGCTGAACCTGACTGCTGAGTAAACACACAGACGAGAGCTGAGATTGAGTTGATTTTGTTTGAAGTCAGGCGGACCACCCACAAGGCAAAGATTTCATATTCTGCTGTGGATCTTGTTGATTTTCATAATCAGTGTTCAGACGGTAGTTTTATATTATGTCTGGACAACAGTGTTTTATTATAATTATTCAAATTCTTTAAAACGAACCAAATAAGTCTGAAGTTTTACATATTTTAGGTTTTTCTAACGTTTTAGGCCTTAAACTAACTTTTATTATCTTAATCTGTAGTGTATTTTCTTGATTAATAAATGTCTTATAAAAATGGTGAAACAGTCCCTGAGATGACGTCTTGCAATTGCTTTTTTCAATCGACAACCTAAAATCTTAACTTCATTTAATTAACTATCACAGAAGAAAACGAGAAAATGTTTAATTAATGTAAATATTTGAGTTGCCAGAATGAGTATGTTTGATTAAAGGTTCAGTGTCTAAGTTTTGGGGTAATCTTTTGGCAGAAATGGAATATAACATGCTTAACTGTGTTTTCAGTAATATGTAGTTAACTTATGTTTTTATTACTTTAGTATTACTTTGCTAGTTCACTACCAGACACTGCCAAATCTTACACACTGTAACCTTTTGATAGTTTTTGTTATCAACGTTAATTTTCTAACTAATTTAAATAATTTTATACGTGTTTCTGTGAACGTTTGCCCAAAACACAGAGTCAGAAATGTTCTCGTGGATACTGTTCTAATAGCGTTCATGTTCTCCAGCTCCTGGCTTTGAGTGGGCTGACCACCTGCTGTCATTTCATTTAATCTTGATTTCATCTGTCTCATTACTTAATCAGATTAAGATTTAATTTCCAAGAAAGACCTGAGAACGCAAAACACAATCAGCAAACAGAAACAACCACACAATAAACAAGGAATTAATAATAAACGGTTCTAAGAATCAAAAAATAAATCGGATAATCATTTAAAATCTCAGAGAGGAATGTTAGATTAGTCCGAGAGCAGTTTGCAGTTCGTTCATTTTAAAAGGTGCACAGTGGCTGAAACGGGATCTGCTAGCGTTGGATCCTTCATTAATGAGGGATGTCTAAGGTTAAGTAGATACTGGAAGGTGTACTGTAGTTAGTAGATTTAAATGAGAGAAGATGTGAGGTGGTTTAAGAGGCTTTAACAGTGGAGCTTTAGAAATGAATGGCATGAGATGGTCACAAACTCACTGTGGTGAATATGGTCAGCTGTACTCGAGTATTTGTTTTGATTACATTCCAAACGTCAAGCAGCAAGGTCAACAACGCAAGACGTAGCAGCAGC
Organism: Protonibea diacanthus; assembly: GCA_028641955.1. NCBI lineage: Eukaryota > Metazoa > Chordata > Actinopteri > Sciaenidae > Protonibea > Protonibea diacanthus. Next base: position 25,726,692 of record CM053983.1, on the reverse strand, counting down.
TAATATTACTGACTAGTCCAACAGCAGTCAGCCCAGCTCGGCGTCTGTCTTTCAGCCTTTTATTTCACCAAGCTCTCACCAACCACTAAAAGTCAGTCCCAGATTTACTCTTGTCCGGCGGCTTCTTGCTCGCTCACTCTCTCCTTTTCTCGTCTTAGCTTCCTCCATCGATGTCCCCTTTGCTCACTTTTCCTCCATTGAGCCTGGGTACTTTGCCAGCTCGCCCAGCTCCTGTTCTGGCATGACACTGGCTTTCCCCTTCAGCAGTCACCCCCCTTACCCCAGGTCTGAAAACCTCCTCTTCTTCCCGGTGGTCCAAGACACCTGTGGTACAAACACTAAGCTCACAGACTGACGGGCAACCCTGGAAAACAAACTGAGCTAACATTAGCTGAAACAGCTACAGTTGGGGGGGCAGCAGTAAAAAGGACCTCCATTAACTTTCTTCCACCTTGGCCATCTTGTCTACCTGAATGGACGTAGAATTTACTGGTTGTTTAACAACAAGAGACTCTTAACGGTGAACCTGGTAGTTATTTTCCCCCCAGGAATGATCGATGACACTCAGGCAACATCTGTTTGTGTCCGTGTAGCTGCTCGGCCGGGTGTTAGCGTGTTTCCTACTGGTGGGAATGTGTCCACACCTTTTCTGCTGTTGAATGAGCCGTGTGTTTAAGTGCTGTGCAGCATGTGACCCCTGTGCGAGCTGCTCTGAAGGAAAAACACACCATGCCTGTAGTCAGCAGCATGTGCCAACACATGGAGCATGTAACTAATTAGATGTTCAGGACAGAGCTTCCCTATAAGACCGGTCTGTCTTGCAGGATTTTCCTGACAGGATGCAAGAGAATATTTACAAAAATATACCCTGAGGCGACAGCTGTGATTCGCGTATGTATTTATTAACTCTTGGCTCTCTGGAAACAGTCAGAGATCACATATGTACCTTTGTCAAGGCTGCACAAACCTTTATTATTTTAATAGTAGACTAAACTATAATAAAATGTTAAAAATCTGCGTTAATTCCTCAGATTTGACAAGTACAGATAACTTGTTTTGTCTGACCAACAGCCCAAAAATCTGAAGATATTCAATCAACTATTAGTTATGTAAAAGAAAAGAAACAAATCTTCACATTCGAGGAGGTGGAAAGTGGAAATATTTGTTATTCTTGCCAAAGACAAGCTCAAAGTAGGAGCATAAATATTAATTCAGTTGAATATCAGTACAAGTTAAACTAAGAAATTAAATTTTAATGGATACACAGATAGATTTTCTCTCTTTGGGAAAAGTTCGTCATCCGTCCATTTCCTTCGTTGTAGTTTAACAGGGCTCCTCCAGCTCCTCCTGGAGGGATCGTGAGGTGTTCCCAGGCTACATGGGCTATGTAGTCCCTCCAGCAGGTTCTGGGTCTGCCCCGGGGTCTCCTCCCAGTTGGACATGCCAGGAACGCCTTCAAAGGAAGGAGTAGCAGCTCTACTCCTTCAAGCTCCTCAATATTTTCCTGAGGCTGAACTCATGCACTCAATTTTTCCATCATTCGTGAAGAAGACCCTGAGATACTTGGACTTTTTCTGGCAGAGAACCACCATGGACTTTCTATTGGTACAAATGTGCTTTTAGTATAACTGATGAATGAACATGTGGAAACCAGTCATTTGTGTAGACATCTAAGCGTATAGCTTCTACGATGTACAAACCAGCATGGTGAGTTTTTATATGATCTATTAAACTGTCGTCTCTCTGGCTCCTGACTGCAGGTCCCTGGATGCCCCGCGGCGCACAGTCCTCGGCCGCGCAGTGCTTCCCAATGGCCGGGAGTTGACCCCGCCCGCCAGGATGACGCTGCGCGAGCAGCTAAGAGAGAAGATCTCGGCGGCCTTCTACCGCCACGGGCTGCTGTGCGCCTCCTACCCAGTACCCATCATCCTATTCACCTCTGCCAGCATCCTCACCTGCTGGTAGGTGTCCTGTCTGGGATTTCATGTTTCTGTGCTTAAAAGTTTGGATGAAATTCAGCTTGTTTGACTGCTAGAAAATACATTACAGTATCACACTGTAACTACTAGAAACTAACAGTCAGGAGGGGATGTCACAGTTTATTTACCATCTCTAGTTTGTTATTTATTATACTCTTATAATATATTGAGTAACTTCCACTCACGCTTTGCAATGTCTGAATTTAAAATTTAACTTTCTGAAACCGACAATCGGACATCTGACAGATGAGGAAGTAAGCAGCGTTTGAACAAGCTCCTTTTGTCACTTCCTGTGTTCAGACGCTCTGAATGCCTTCCAGGAGAGAGAGACGCTGTACTGCTTGTACTGTTGATTTACTGTTGAAACACCAACATTAAACATCGTTTTTATTATTATTATTATTATTATTATTATTATTATTATTTTAAAATGTCTGTAGATTTCACGGTGAAAAACTGCCTAACCACGACAGTAAAAGACCGTAAAATATTTCACAACCTTTATTTATACGGCATTTTAAGGTAAATATAAAAGTATTTTATATTAGACTGTTAATTTTACAGTGTACAAACGTATAAAGTTACTGTTAGTTATAGAGCACGTTGAAATGTGACAGCAGGTGGCTTACAGGTTAAAATGATTAAAAGAATAATATAAGAGGCAGTAATTTATCATGTAATACAGAGAACACCTAAAACAACTGAAAATCTGAATCAAAGTGATAAAATAGGAAGTTAATGGAGGAAACCAACAACAGATTTTGAAATGTTGTGACAAAAACCATGAAGCAACGTTAATCTAGAGGAAAACAGGCGAGTCTTTAAGTTTGATTTGGGGTTACGGTTAGAGAAAACCTGGTCAAAGTTCCTCACCATCCAGCATTTAAGTTATCAGATTAGTAATTGATTAATCTATAATTGGTACACATCCCTACTTTTCACCTCACCTTTGAATGTGTCCAGCTGTAAAAACCTTTGATTTACAACGTGGTTGAACACGTTTGTTTGAACTACGACCCAGATTCCAAAAAAAGGACAAGATATGTAACGTCCAAACTAATAAACTTTATTGTTTGTTGGAACACTGTCCAGTTGTGACGGGATCATGTGACCTCCGTGTTACATCACCTTTTCTTTTAACGACAGAGTTTTTGAACACTACTTGTTGAAGTGTTGAAAGAGAAAGTTGCTCAACAGCCTGGGATCTCTGTTTTCAATGGGAGGCAGGTTTGCACTGGACTGGGCTGACAGGCCAGTCTACAAACATGCTGTTGTAACGTGGAGAGTCTTTCTTGGCGTTGTGTCGCCGGAATAATCAAGGACGTCCCTAAAAAAGACGTCGTCAGGAGGGTAACATGTTGCTCCAACACCTGTTTGTACCTTTCAGCGTCAGTGGTGCCTTCACAGATGTTTCTCTGGTATCAATCTGGATGGTTCTTCAGTACCAAGAGACACAAGTTCATGATGTCCAAACATATCTTTGAATTTTGAAATGCAGCCGGTGCTGCCAGAGGCGTTGAAGGTCACAGACATTCAGTGTTTGGTTTTGGGTCATGCCTCTCTTACGTGCAGAGATTTCGACGGTGAAATCCAAAAACTTCTTGCAGTTGTGTGCAGAGAGTCTTGCGATGGTGTACTGTGTTTTTTTGAGTCTTTTCTTCATTCTGTCACAACTTTATTGGACCGTGTTGCTACATCAAATTCAGAATGAGAGAATATTTACACAAAAACAATAAAGTTTATCAGTTTGAACGTTAAATATCTCGTCTTTTGGGTTGTATTCAGTTGAATTTAGGTCAAAAAGGAACTGTAAATGATGCATTCTAGTCGTGGTCCTTTGTGAAAAGCTGACTACAGCTTTAAAAACTTGTCAGAGACATTTTTCACAGCCATAGCCAGCAGGTACGTGATTCTCCAAAGATAGATTTAGTCTTTGTTGGACACTGACAGCAGTGCCCGGCGCTGGGATGGATGTATGACTGCCTGCTTTTTAGTTCTGGCTCCATTAAAGCATGACAGAGAAGCAATTTTGTCATCCAGCGTGGACAGACTGAATAGAGAGGAGACAAGTGCCCGACTCAGCTCATCTGAACTGGCCATCTGCAAACACATAACAGCCCACCCGCCGACACCACGGCACTTCACAAACGCACATATCAAAGTAGAGGACACAGGTCAGAGAGTTTGGCCTGGATTCATCAGTAAAGGCCTGTAAAAGTATCTCAGCAATCTGAGACACACACCTGCTGCGTGGTGTCCTCGCAGCACCTTACAGCGGGGGGTGCCGACCAAACGGACGACTGACCACCACCCGGGGCGAAGTGAAAGAAAAGAGCTTAAAGGCAGGACTCGAGCAGAGGGCTGTGAGAAAATGGCCCTGTGAGAAGGGGAGGCCTGTCCCTCCATCTGCCTGTCAGGAGGGGGGCCGGCTCTGCACAAAAGAGGCCTTTGTGGAGGTACAGTGACCTCGGGGAGTCGGGGGAGGTGAGAGAGGGAGAGAAAACAGAGAGTGAAGAAGGTTTCTGTCCAACTGACGAGCAGATTTCTGATAATGGGAAGTAATATTTGTACTAAGTGTCCTCGTGGAAGCTGATTAAGACGAGTGAGTCAGCAACTTTATCACCTTCCTCTCAGCGTCAGGCCCCTCCAGTTACATAATACACCGTCTGATTACAAATTGAGAAAGTGGATAATGTCATTGTACATTCACACTCACGTGATCGTATTTAGACCAAATCAGGCGTGGTGGTGAACTGTTGCAAAATTGTGTGGGTGTGTGTATGTGTAACGCAACATATCTGCTATTAAACAATTACAAAATAACTTTTACTGGGTTGGTCACCATCAACGCTCACTGCGTTTCACTGTGTTAGACCCAGCTCGTGTGTGGAAAAGGAAGCAACATAAAACCAGATGTGTTCGGTAAAATAAAGTTCTTTATCGATGGTCGCTTCGATTAACAAGAAAAAGGATGAGGAGACGCTGCTCGAACCCAAGAAATTAATAATAATATAGATAAGTGTCTTAACTTCTGAACTGAAACCAAAAAGAAAATCGAAAACTCACCCGCAGTCCGCTCATTGTACTTCAGCCATTGAAGTTATTTTTTCATTAAGCCTCAAAGATTTTCCTGTGGCAGAGAAAACGTCTTTCATGTCGACAACAATGACTCGACGAAACAATCTCTGGGTTATATGTGAAGTGCACACTGGGTCCAACACAGGTTAAAAATACAGTGAGTAGACCTGTTAGTAGGGTTGCAAAATTCTGGGAATTTTCAAAGTTGGAAACTTTCTATGGGAATTAATTTATTTTGTATGTCTGCTTATGTTTGGATATGACACAATTTGCTTAAATTACCCTCAATTTACAGTTAATTCACATAAGTTTCCATTAATTCCCAGTTAAGTTTCTGATTTGGAATATTTCCAAACCCCCCACCCCCCAGCTTAACTTTCCACGGAAAGTTTCTAGAAGTTTGCAACCCTACCTGTCATACTGTATGAAAGAGGTAGTGAGCTGCAGCACTCCTCCTGGATGTGTCATTATATAAACAGTGTTGTAACAGATGTTAATGCTCCACGTTGGTTGTCAGACTGAGAAACTGAAGCTCCGTCTTGATTTTAGATCTCATGTTAACGTCTCTGCTGTGACTCGATCCTCGACTGTAAACACGTTGTCTCTTAAATAAGCTGGAATTAGCTGTGTTTGTGTTAGTCCTATGGCGTGTGTGAAAAACAAAAACACACACACACACACAGATCGCCATCAGAACTGTAAATCTGATGTAAGTCTACATTATCTGTTGAAAAAAAGCTCAGTCTGTTAGAGTTGTGTCACCGTTACTCAACACTATTTCAAAATGAACCTGCCACCCCTACACACACTCTCACACACACACACACACACACACACACACACACACACACACTCAAAGGGAACTTGTTTCATAAGGACCCACCCAATTCCAGGAGAGAGATGATGTAAATAATGTTCCCGTGTTGCACAATGAACACACACACGTGTTCTACTATTTCTACCTGTCCACCTCCATCTTTGTTTGAAAGCACGTTTATTTGTTTGTTTATTTATTGGTTAATTAATGTTAATTAATTGTTTTTTGGCTGTTTGTCAGACTGAGAAAAAACAGATCAGATATTTAAACTTTGGTAACCTGTGATGGACATTTTGTCCAAACTGTTGCCTAAATGGAGGAAATGGTCCTCAACTGCAGCCCTAACTGTTGAAATAATGAAACTTCAGTCACACTCACACTTGTGTTTCATATCTATTATGTACCCTGTAACCTCCTCCTCCTCCTCCTCCTCCTCCTCCCTCCCAGCTATCCGTTATTGAGGCTCCCCCTGCCTGGGACGGGTCCTGTGGAGTTCACCACGGGGGTGCGAGACTACAGCGTCCCTTCCCATGAGCCTCAAGGAGACCTCGGAGAACGGCCCGACTGGGTATGAGAAGAGAAAGCGCACACACACTTTTACACACCTCCCAGAATATCTAGCATACGGCCGCGTGACTTCTTAAAAACTGAACCGACGTCTCCTCGCTGTGAAATATTTAAACTGCTTCTCAGACTCTGATGCAGGCTTACAAAGATGGAGGCTCATGAATAATACACGAAGCAGAGGCTCACTTACTCGTCAGCGGTAGTTTTAATTTAACCCACAGAAGACTTTCACTGTCTTCACTACACAAACACTTCTCAATGTTTCTGTGTGTGTGTGTGTGTGTGTTCTGTAGTACCGTGGTCCTCCGGTCGCCTACATCCAGCAGGTGTTGGTGAAGGCAGCGGTGTCTCCGTGGGACAGCAGCCTGGTGCCGGTGGACGTGTTTCGGTCGCCGCTGGGTCAAGCCTTCAGCCTGCTGGAGGAGATCCGCAACCACGTCCACTCCGACAGGTAAGTCACGGATGACAAATCACCCGAGTACGATCCTGTATGTCCCAACTGTGGACACAAACGAGGGCTGCAACTATTTACATACTTAATTGATCTTTTGTTCAGCTTCTTGGTTGACTTAAAAATCTCAAACTGTCAGAGCAGAAGCTGATGTCTTCGTATTGTTTGTTCTGTCTACACAGAGTAAATTTATTTTTTCAAAATATTGACAGATTCATGGGAGATGTGTGTTCGCTGCTTTGCAAATTTCAGATCTTTTCTTAATGATGTTTAATTATCCAGTCACATGAATTTATAATTGATAGATCTCACATAGGAAACACTTTCAGAGATTTTGGTATTTGATCTTTAAATATCCTCTTCGTCTCTCCTCTCGTAAGCTCCGGGATTCGCAGTCTGGAGACGCTGTGTCTCCAGGTGACGGACCTGTTTCCGGGGTTACGGCGGATGCAGTCGGTGCTGCCGGAGCACGGCTGCCTGCTCGTCTCTCCCGGCAACTACTGGCAGAACCAGCGGGAGCTGTTCGACTCGGACCCCGATCTCCTCAAGACCATCCAGAAGCATGAGCCGAAGGGGCTGCACACCTCGGCCACGCTGCGAGGTAGGCACAGGCGGAGGGATAAATGGTGACTCGCTTATTTGTAGTGATTCTAATCGTGTCACCATATCGAGGTGATGATGTTTAAAATGCAGCGTGGAGGTGTGAAATAAAGACTGCCCCGCTCGTTCAACAGGAGTTGCTGCTGGGAGGCGGTGAGCCGGGGATTAGTGGTATGAGAAAACTAAGCAGCTTTCATATTGACAGAGAGAACAAGCCGTTTCATTCCTCTGGAACTCGAATTCTCTCTTAAACATTACCCACTGACACAGTGAACCAAACGACCCCCTCTCTGACTGAGCAGCACCCTGCTTCACCTTCCAGCTCCGCTGATTTAAAAGGTGGGAAGCTTTATTCTGGAGACGGAGTCAGGGACAGCTTGGCTGCCAGATACAGAGAGGCTGATACTCTTATTCACATCGAGCTGATGGACGGCCGGTCGGACCGCCTTAGGAACCTGGATCGTAAAGTATGCCCCTCCACAAACAGCCACCACGAGACAGCGAGGGGGTCCCCTCACTGCCGCCCACCTCCCTCTTCATCAGTGCAAACAGATTTTATTGAGCGTGCTTTAAGAGGAAATATAACAACTGCTCAACGACTAAACTGGCGATTAATAAATGAGCACTGGTCTTGTTTATTGGAGGATGAATATCTTGTGTTTCGACGTCCTGCAACAGGAAATGGTCGTCATTAACACTACGTGTGTGTGTGTGTGTGTGTTTGTAGACCTGCTGTTCGGCGTCCCTGGGAAGTACACAGGGGTCAGCCACTATAACAGGAAGAGGGTGGTGACGTACACAATCACTGTAGTGCTGTCCAGCTACGATGCGAGGTGAGTAAAATTCCATCTTTCCATGGGAATAAATAGGAACAATGATAGCTACCATGATTTTGTTGACTGTTTATGAGGCTAACCCCCAAATTCCACCAGGCATGAATGGTTCTAGTCAATGTTTCAAACCGCACCGGCTGCTCCGCGGTCCGGTCCAGAAGCGTCCCAGAAGCGGGCCTCTGCTCGGTTCCATGTTGAATACGTGGCTGTTGAACACGCGGCCCATGGAAAGTCTCCGATTTGGCTTAACCTCCCATTGAAAGTTTCTGGAAATTTTCCACCCCTTTGCAGCCCTTGTCTTTAGTACAAAATATTAAATTAAATTTAAATCTCTGAGCTGGAGACTACAGATCATCTGCATCATACCACTACAGTAATTATACACCATGACTCGGTCAGTGGATGTGTCTGATGTATGTGTCTGCTGATGATGTGTTCAGGTTCCTGGGCAGCTTGCGGGCCCGTCTGAAGCAGCTCCACCCGTCGGCAAACTGCAGCCTGAGAGACGACCACATGGTTCATGTCCACTTCAAAGAGGAGATCGGCATCGCCGAGCTCATCCCGCTCGTCACCACGTACATCATCCTCTTTGCCTACATCTACTTCTCCACACGTAAGTCCAACTCCGCCATCTCTTGCTCCATCATCTCATTTCTCTCATGTCCTCTCCCCTTGTTTAATATTTGAAATGTGCCAAAGGTCCAGACTCTCCCGCCTGTTGCGCCTTTGAGTGTGCAGGTCTGTGCTTGTGTGCCAAGGTTGTTCCTGTCTGATGCAGGGATAATCCTCACACGGGAACATTGTACACCGCTGTAAGAATACACTCACCTAACCTCTCGGTGACTCGCCAGTACAAATATTAATTCATGGAACAAATGCACACATGCTCCGAGTCAACAATCTGAGTATTTACACTCAACTTTCATGTTTGTAATGTACAAAAATAACCTAAAAATAGATTTTAAATGCAGTTTTACTGCATGTTTTTTTTATTTTTAGGACACGGAAAGTTTATTTTATTCTTACATAACATAAAACATAAAACAGCTGAGGATGAAGCTAAATGGATAGTTTGTCGACTCAACTCTTTTCCTCTCTGCAGGTAAGATCGACATGGTGAAGTCTAAGTGGGGTCTGGCTCTGGCTGCTGTGGTCACGGTCCTCAGCTCTCTGCTCATGTCTGTGGGACTGTGCACCCTGTTTGGACTGACCCCGACGCTCAATGGAGGGTAAGAATGCTCATCTCGCTGTTTTCTACATTCCTCGGTGATGGAAGATTACCAAAGAGACTTCTCTCTGCTCGTTTGTCAGTTTGCCTCTCTGTCAGCCGATGAACGCTGAAGAACAGAGCTGCCAAATTGGCAACTTTCTTGCTAGATTCAGTGACTTTTCAGACCTTCTTGGTCACTTTATTTCCAGGATGAAGGCTCGAAATATATCCAAATATTTGATGGTAATTAATTCCTGTGATGAAGCAGACGCCTCTCTCTCGCTCTCTGTCTTTGAATCTCTGGATTAAGATGTTCTTGTAGCTTGTAAATATGTGAACAGTTCGTTTGATCTTCTCTTCCCATTACACCTCCATGTTTTCATGTAAATATTCAGTATTTATTTGACTAAAGATTTGACTAAAGCGATCTGTCCCTCTCTGGAACCGACAGCTGCTGAACTTGGTGCAAATTATCTGTATACAAATTAAGACACTGCATTTAGCATCTTGTGGAGCTTGTGTTCGAGGCTTTCATTGGAAAAGAGTTGGTCACACTGGACAAACAATGACTTTGACTTGAGCTGACTAACAGGAATAACGTGTTCGGGTGCACGTGTGGCTGGTGTTTTTACTTTTTAATGAGTTCTACTCAGGTTTCACGCTGCTTGTACCATCGGCTGTCGAGACCAGGAACCCGCAGAGCGGTTCTGTGGATGAATGAATGTCAGGTCTGTTGGTCCAACACATCGGTCCAGACTGAAATATTTCAGCACTGAATGGACATTCATGTTCCTCAGAGGATACACCCTTGGATCTTGGTGACCTGCTGACTTTTCCTCCATGAGTGCCACCATGAGGACATTTCTTTTTGTCTTTTAGTGAAATATTTCGATAACTATTGAACGGATTGCCATGAAATTTAGTCCAGGGGTTCATTGTACCCAGAAGATGAACCCTTATTCTAATTTTAATGTATCCAATACTTCAGTTAATGACCGAATAGCTGCAGCACTAATGAACCTCGGCTGTAAAAGTCGCTCTAGGCTCTGGAAAATGTCAACATGCATCTTATGTGTGTTGTGCAAACATCTTTTTTTTTCAGTAGAAGTAATTTGATTAAGATTAACTGTCGCACAAACCAGACTGCTGAGCAAACAGATTAATCTCCATCATATTTACTGGAGATTAAAGAAAACTTCCTGTCACAGTTAGACATGACTCGTGTCCTCGTCATCCTCTGCTGTTCATATTCAGATGTTAATAATTACTGCCCCAGAAGGCTGTTTGAGTTGTACCATCATCTCTTATCTTATTCATGGAAAGACAAGGACAACACACACTCACACACACACACACACACACACCGGCATATTGACTTCCTATTTCCTCTGTGTTAATGTTTACAGCAGGTGGGCAAAAGAGACAGATGTGGGTGGGACTTCACCAGGGGGGCGGAGATATAGCGATAGAGTCATTCAGCGGTTGTCCAATCGTTTGAGGATTGTTAGAAAGCAGACATCGTGGCGTGACAACGGCACACTGTTGTCCAACCACTGGCCAAGATCCACGCGAGTCTGCTGTGTGCTTGTACGTTCTACGTGTTTGCATAAATCCATATCAGGGTCAACATAACCATGCAAGCTACACCACATCCTGCTGACTCATGGTCGACGCCGCTCACACAGAGTTTCAGTGTTACTGAGTGCGTCTGATGTAAGCTCAGAGCTGTTGACTCCTCCGTGACCCAGTTATAGACTTACTTCTACAGTACAGGCTTATCTATACTCTCAAACTAATCTCTCTCAGAGGAGGGAGTTCCCTGCAGACACCTGGCAAATACTGACGGATCATTGTGAAGGTGGTTCATTCATTTAAGTTCTTCTCTGGCTGGAAGAGAACCCTCATTGTTAAAATCACCGGAGTAGATTTCCTGTGACATGATGGTCACACAGTTCATTATTCAGGAACCAAAGCGACTTACAAAAGAGGGAAACGATCAAGGTGCAGTAAGACGAGGACATGTTAGTGCAGCAATATGTACTACTCTTGTAGAATCAAGATCCAGTTGTAGAGGGGGAATGATTTAGTATGTCCAGGTGTTGGTAGTGGAGGTAGAGGTTGAAGGTAGAGAGGGACGCCCCTGATCTGGTAGGACGTTCCACCAACGGGGAACAACAGACGAGAAAAGTTTGGATTGTCCTGAGTGTACGGGTGGCAGAGCCAGGCATCGTTCATTGGAGGAGGACGTTCAAGAACTGGAGACTACTTTGTAGTCAGTGTTAGAGATTTGAATTCAATGTAATGACAGAGGAGCTCGATGAGCAGCAGGGAAACACGTGACCTTTTGGGCTGCTCAAAAAACCCAGTTCAAAAACATTTTTCCCGTCTCAGTAGTCTCGTCGTTTTCTGTGCACAGGGAGATCTTTCCTTACCTGGTGGTGGTGATCGGCCTCGAGAACGTCTTGGTCCTCACCAAGTCCGTGGTGTCCACCCCCGTCGACCTCGAGGTCAAACTCCGCATCGCTCAGGGTGAGAGTACAGAGTGTGTTTCTGATACAGCCAGCTGCAGATTAATCTGTATATATTTGCACTAGCTGATGTTGCTGGTCTTTTCTCCTGCAGGCCTCAGTAATGAGAGCTGGTCTATCATGAAGAACATGGCTACTGAACTGTGCATCATCCTCATTGGATATTTCACTCTGGTTCCAGCTATCCAGGTAACACATGGTTGAAAACTGAGACAGAAGATGTTAATGCAGCATGAGAAACTATGATGACGTCACCATTTTGTCATATTTGCACATTGTAGGAGTTCTGTCTGTTTGCCGTCGTCGGGCTCGTGTCCGACTTCTTCCTGCAGATGTTTTTCTTCACCACCGTACTATCTATTGACATCCGACGCATGGAGGTGAGAACTTTGACACGCAGAGTTCATAAAATCAACATTCCACATCTCTGATATTTTCAAGTCCCGATTACATTCAAAGCTTTACAGCGCTGTCTTCAAGTCTGCGCATAACCGTAATAATCGATGCAGTAATCTGAAACATGACAGGGAAGATAAGATAGCTGAGCACATGCAGCTCGTTTCACATGAGCAGATGTAGGTTGATTCAGGAGGTCAAATAAGAGTCACAGGCCCACATACATTCACCGCATAGTTTTCAGATTACTGTTTACCCACATACACACTCCTTATATAAAACCTCTTACTGTTTCACTACCTGTCACACACACACTGAAACCTTTCACTGGTGTTTAGCTCAGTGCCGTACTAAAGGAGCATTAGCACCGTAAGCCTGTACACGTACATACACAAACAAGTAATCCACGTGAATGTGAAATATGTGATTAATATGGCTGCATCGGGCGAGTGCTTCCAGTGAAAAGTATCATTTTAAAGTCAGTGCAAACAAACTCCTTCTTCACACAGCTGGCCGACTTGAACCGCCGCCTGCCAGCCGAAGCGGGACTACCGCCACCCAAGCCCGGCCCGCTGCGTCCCCGCGAGGTCCCCCCTCCGCCGCGACCCTCACCGCACACGATCACCCTGCAGACGCCGGCCTTCAGGAACCTGAGGGTTCCCAAGAGGCTGCGCGTGGTGTACTTCCTGGCCCGCACACGCCTGGCTCAGCGCATCATCATGGTAAGAAGACGGACGGATCGCACATTTTCCTCTGTGCCTGCAGCTATTTTGCTACTATTTGTGTTCTCATTGTATTAACGTGACAAAGACAGAAACATTCTCAAATGTCAAATGTTTGTTCAGTGACACATCAGCGCGACCGCACCCTCAAGCTGTGGACTATGTGTGCTTCAAAAGCTACAAACAAAAGATACCATGGGATAACAACGTGTCCGTGTGCCTCAACATGTAACCACACGTAAAGAGAGAGGTTCTGATGAAGCTGACAACATCTCCTTTTCCGTGGGAACGTTCCCAGTGTTGCTTCATATCTTAAAGTCAGTGGAAGAATGTGAACACAGTTACTGTGGGGAATACAATTAAAGCACGACACAGCCTGACAACGTTCAGCTGAAGCTGTCATCATACCAAGATAAAAAAAAAAACACATTAAACTACTGCAAAAAGAAGAAAATCAGAGGCACAAAACAGAATTTCTCTTTTTAAATGAACAACCTGCACACGGTGCTGGAACAGGAAGTGTCACTGAACATTCAGTATGCTGAAGAACGAGAATAATTATCAGATTTCTAGTCAGTTATTTCTTAATTCTCCACCTTATGCTCTGATATCTACATCAGTATAAACCTACACACGTAAAATAAAACAGAATACATAAATAAATCAGTAAAAACACAACAAAAATCTCGTACTTTTTTAAGCCGTATATTAAATGTCAGTGTTTCAGGTTTCAACCATCTTATTGTTTGAGTGTTTGTAACAAACTGAGGACGACCACCTTCAGGTCATTTTGGATATCTTGGTGAAACTCTTCCAAAAATGACTCAACTGTGGACATGAGCAGATATGAGTGTGGTCTTCCCACAGTTTCTCCAACACTTGGACTCGCTGTGCTGTTTGTGGTGTCTCATTATAACTTTCCATCTAAACTCCCTCCAAATATTTGTGTTAGTCGTCTGATGTGGCTCTCTGCAAATCTGTCTAATGAAATGTCTTTGTTCATTTCAACCTCTCAGCCTTGTTTTGTGTTTACTCACAAACTGAAGCTGCTCACCGTGTTTTTTTTTCTTCTTTCCCCTACATCTGTCACTTACTGCTCGCCTCACCTCTCTCTCGGTATCGAACAGGCACTGTAGTATTTTTCAAGTCGAGATTCTTTCACCGTGCATACTAATAAATAAATATTGTAATCTATTCGTGCACAGAAGTAAATCTTACAGACTGCACCTTTAACAGAGATTGTATTGTTTTAAACACGTGGTACCAAAAAGTGTCAAAACATTAAGCCTTCAGGATGAGTAAAAATCCACTTTAATGTTGCCAGGGTGACGAGGAACAGACATATTTCCATTGTTGTTTCATTGATATGGACAGATGACTAAATGTACGTCACGCTCTGATGACACAGCTCTTCTGACTGATCGTTGATCTGCTTCAGGTCGGCACGGTGATCTGGATCGGCATCCTAGTCTACACCGACCCGGCCGGAATACGCACCTACCTGGCCGCGCAGGTGTCGGAGCAAAGCCCTCTGGGAGACCCCGGAGGAGGCGGTCTGCCGCCTCACCTCGGAGTGGCACCCGTTTTTCGTGGAGGAGATCCCACCAGCACCCTCAGCATCCACCCGGCGCCGGATCCAACTCCCTTACCTGAGAACCAATCACAGGGCCACCACGGCTCAGCCAGGGCAGGGCCGCTCCCTCAGGCTCCACCCGCCGTGCCGCAGATCACCTGGGGGGCGGAGGACGAGGAGGGCTGGAGGAGGCTCTCCTTCAGACACTGGCCATCGCTGTTCAGCTACTACAACATCACTTTAGCCAAGAGGTGAGAGAAATAAATAAATAAAGAGATTCACGTTGGAGGATTTTATTTGTGATTCATTATTCGCCGTCATGTTTCAGGTACATCAGTATCCTGCCTGTCATTCCCGTCACCGTTCACCTGAGCCCCCAGGAGGCCATCGAGGCACGTCACCCTCAAGACACCAGATACCCGCCGCCACCCATTCCCAAAGTCACCGCAGATCTGCAGACGGACCTCACGCTCTACAAGTCAGTACTAAGACACACACACGTCTTTCCATCAACGTTTTTCCGCCTTCATGGCACAGGTCGACGTTTTTTCAAGTGTTTTTGTATCTCTGTGATGGCCCGACATCTTCATATTAGAGTTTTACAGCGGTCGAGTATTTGCTGTAATTTTATCTGTTGTGATAGTCGGATAAACTCTTGAGTACGCTCAGTTTATATCGTTTGCACGGTGCCTATAAAAGCCCTCTCACTTTCTCGTGGTTTATTGTTTTACTACATCGCACTCAAACTCAAACTGGCCTAATTGGTGATTCAGTTTTACAGTTTACTTAAAAAAACACAGACTGGTGTGAACAGGGTCCACAGCGGTTAACGGTCCTTGAACTGACTGAAACCTGTGATTAAGTCTTCATCTGGAGGTGGAGCAGTAAAACACAGAATAGATTTCAAGGCGACGGCGTGAGGTGAAGGTCGTCGAGCTCTCACTCATGTAACACAGATTTAAGACCAGCGTGGTGACACGTTGGATTCTTTTTGATCGGGTCTGTGTGATACTGACAGGTCTGGATCATTGAAGATGTACAGGTGTTGTGTTGTTGTGTGTTTTATGGTGTGATATTTGGAGCTACAGAGACATTTTCTTTGAGTTGTAGAAGGGTGTAAAGGTGAAGCTTTGACTCGTGTATTCATGTCTGATTACAATCAGTCCAGTGACACTTGACACACTTCAGGTGTCTCTGAACTGATCGTATCTCATCTAGAGACAAAGAACAAATGAAACAGATCGCTGTTGTCTCTTCCTGACTGGACCAGCCTGGCAGACTGGCTGCTTCAAAGATACGTCAGATCTGTGATGTAACATCTGTAGCTTATACTACAAATCCCACAATGCACTGCAACAGATGACTTCATTAAAGGATATTTGTTCTTTAAACCGAGTCTAGTTGACGCTGCTGAGAGTTGGCTCTTCTCTCTTAGTGACGCTTCTTTAATCAGCTCTGCTGGACAGTACTGTTTATAACCACAAACATTTTTCAAGGCATTTTTCTGCATCATGCACCAGAAAAACAGTTTTTATATGGTCACATATCTGATAACTTGTATGGTAACACAGACCTGTGATAGGTCAGCGTCAGCAGACTGATATTAGTGCAGATCTCCAGCTGTCACCTCGTTTCTTTGTGATGAACAAAGACACAAAAACTACTTTAGATTTACTGACAGTTGAACGATATAGCGTAGCAGAAAATTTGACTTCATACTCTTTAACTGCATTCCGAACTGTGTGTTTTCACTGTTGTGTTGTGTAAGGCGCCGTGTTGTCACCTTGACTGCCGAGCGGACGGGTCGAGCTCTTTGTTTCATCTTTGGACGGGAGATAGGAAGGCAGATATGAGCTGACGTCAGGTCAGGGTCACGACCTTCACGGCGGGGACGCGGCAGCTGAGTTGACAGCTTGTTTAGGTGACCCTGAGACGCAGAGAAAGGCCAGTGTGATAAAGTTGAACGTGTTGTTAGAGCCGGATTCAGCACGGGTTGCAACACAGGCATATCATGTTTATTGAGGATCTTTGAGTGCAGCAAGAAGAAGAAGAAGAACAGCAGAGCCTCGAGTAGTTCAGTCAAATGTTCAAAACACTGAGGTGGTTCATTTAATTAAATTCATTCTGCTTCAAAGCAACTCCATGACCTCTCCAGCCTCCTCCTGCATTAGCATTTAGATTTGTTTGGATTTCCAGCGTCCCTCTCGGTGTGTGTTCATGTTTATTTAAAGCCTCTGAGCTAATTCAGTTGCCTCAGGCTGAGAGTAAGAGAGGAGAACGAATGAGTAATTAAAAAGCTCTCAGACAATGAGCTTAAAAATCTAAGAGACGATGGTCCGAGTCCTTAAAATCCTTGAAAGTTTTTTGTAAATGCACATAAATAGACACGAGTCATTGAAAGTGAAAGAGTCATCAGAGAAACTCAGTGTCGTAATTATTAACCTTGATACATCATACTATATCTAGTTGTGTCCTTGAATTTGAGGTAATTGGCCTTGGAAAGTCCTTGAATTTGATGTTTATAAGGTGTGGGAACTGTGAAGAGAGAAAACAGCGCAGACTCATAATCCATCAGGATATGTGCCGCTTCTTTCTGTCAGTTGATCTCGTGCACAAAACGCACAAATTTGTAGCAAGCAGCAGCTGCAGTGAAGATGTCCTGTGTGAATGTTAAAAACGAATTAATATAAAACAAAACTTATTAATCAGTTTCAGTGGAGGTTAACTTAAGAAGAACGTCCTCGATATTTTGAAGAAGCGCTCTGTTTTTGAGCTCTTTCTTCGACTCTGTTAGCAGAAACAATCAGCAGATTAATCGTTAAAGAAAGTTGTTTTTTTCTGTCTTCCTTCGAACTCTGCAGTGTTTGTGTTTACTGTGACAGCTCCACGTTTAGCTGCTCATATTTGCACACGATAAACCTGTCAGACTACAAACACACACACACACACATTCCTCGCTTTAGGGACCCTTTCGTGACACGCTGTAGTTTCCGACATCAACAGAAACAAATGTTTGTACGTCTGTTTAAACTGTGACTGTGTGTAAATACGACAAAGAGCGTTTTAGCCTCTCAGATACACGAGCTGCACGGCCGCGCTGCCTCGTGTATGTTTCCGTAACGCAAAGAAACATTTCATTGTTTCAAAATCTCACCGCCGTGTGCAGCTCGACTTATCGGCGTTGACTTATTAAGTTCAGTTTGTTCAGACAAAATGAAACATCTGTACCTCCTGAAACAGAACAGTGAGTGAGCAGGGAGCTGATATACAGAACGTACTGTTGGCTTCTTGTGCCTGATTTTCCTTCATGTTTTGACAGCTAATAAAACAAGTAGAGACAGACTGATATTAGATAACGGAAGGTAAGTTATGTCAAGAGGTGCAGCTCACTTCTTTCTGCTCTGGGTAAGTTTTTACAAAAGTCTGAGGAGCCTAATAAACGAGTTATTTGTGAGTCTATTAAGTTAAATTCACAAACGGCAGCTCAAAGAAACAAAGCACAGAGAGATGCTCGTGGCTGCTCATTAAAAGTCCACACAGCCTCGAGGGTAAACTTTCGAGGAGGATGTTTGCATTGTCATTACATCGCCGGTTTGAGTCTGACCAGGTACCTCGTATCTCTCCTCCCCCTCATTTCCTGTTTACTCTCAACCGTCTGTCTAATAAAAGCAGAAATATGTCAACATTTCTGTGCCCGCTCTGTAACTCTGTGGCTCTGTGTTTGAAGGTGAGCTGCTGAGCGGCATTTCAGGCAGAGTAGGTCGCACTCATCCAGCAGGTTTCATCGTCACAGCTATGCCACATTCCACAGCAGGTAGTGGAGTGGGAAGAAGGCGCTGTGTCTCAAGAGTGTAATCCCACTGTGGTAAATATGTTCACCAACCACTAAAAGTCAGTCCCAGATCTACTCTTGCACAGAGCTCCTGTTCTAGCACGACACTGGCCCCTCTGCTGGCCCCTCTCTATGTTTGAATTAAATGAAATGTGCCGCTGTAGTAAACAGTAGTTCATTCATTCTCCGTCACAGGGTGGCAGCTCTGGGCCTGGCGGCGGGCGTCCTGCTGGTTCTGCTTCTCTTCTGTCTCTACCGGGTCCTCTGCCCGCGCAACTACGGCCAGAACGGCGTCGCCCACGGGCGCCGGCGCCGAGGGGACCTACCCTGCGACGATTACGGCTACTCGCCACCCGTCAGCGAGATCTCACCGCTGCTGCTGAGGGGCCACAGTATGGTGAGAACCCAGAGCGCCCAGATTACTGAGAAAAGGGATTAGACTGGTCCAACTGGTTTGTAAGTGGAGACGTTGGCGGATTATCAAAAGCACAAAGAGGAAGAAGAATGTCTGAAATAAATCCACCTGCGAAACAAGAGTCATCCTGTGATATTTTGAGTAAATATCTGTAATGAACTATTTTTCTGAGTTTAAAAACTTGTGGAACGTTTCTGTCTCGCAGGACATCGAGTGTCTGGCCAGTGACGGCATGCTGCTGGCTAGCTGTTGCCTGGCAGGACAGATTCGGGTTTGGGACGCCCAGACTGGCGACTGTTTGACCGTCATCCCGAACCACGGGTGAGAATGTCGAATATGACGACATTGTTCAGTTTTTAAGGTCACTTTTTAGTTTTTCTGGGGTTTTTTGTGGCAAGAAAAAAGATTTATCTGAAGCATCAGCGACGAGATTTATGAGTCGAGTTTGAGTTGGAAAGAATAAAACTGACCGGGTCAGCAGACAAACATAAATCTGTTTGTATAATTAGGAGGATTTGTTACCACAGATTACCTCTTTACTCTATTACAGCCTAATTATCATTCCTACTATTGCTACTGCTAATTCACAGCATGTCCATTCTTAGTCAGTTTCTCACTTGCAGAGGTTGATTTTTAATAAACTTTAAGGGTAACAAACTCTGGAATATCTTTTCTCACTTGGCAAAAAAACTTCTTCTATAAAATGTTCCAAAAGATGTTTAAAAGACCATTTAACTGCATTATTAACTCATATTTTCTGCTCTTATACTGATAATATTTGTATTATTTATTATTTTTATTATTTCTTTAGATGACTGCCTCTCCCTGCACTCTGCATTGTTTGTTATTCTTCAAATTTTTATATATTTTTGTCTAAACTGTCCAAAACAGTCAAACTAAATCTTCATTCTTTGTGCTGTCACAACATGAAGACTTCTTTTTACGTGTCGGTGCTCTCTAGTGGCCAAACTATGTCATGATGGCATACTCGTTTCCTCGTCAGGCTCAGGCGGTGCAGCAGCAGTGGCTGCTGGGAGCAGCGTGACGGCTGGGACAGCGTGGGCGGAGCCGCAGATTCTGACTGTTTAGGCTCCGAAGGTCGCGGCTCCTCCGTCAGCGCCGACGGTCTATCGGAGGAGGAGGGCTACCCGCTGAGACGCCGCTCCGCTCCCACCCGGCCAACTCTCTTCACCGACCAGCCCGATCTCACCCCGCTCATCGACACCAACTTCACCTCCCAGCCGCCCTCCCACCTCTCCACGCCGCCCAGGACGGGCTTTGACTTCGGAGGTCTGGTGGAGCGCGCCTACATGGAGCACGAGCCCCCCTCGGCCTCCACCTACCCCTCTCCTTCCTCAGCCTCCTCCTCGCCGCCCTCAGGAGCTCAGCTCCAGAGAAGACCCAGCTTAGGGGACGCTGCCGCATACTTAAACCAAGAGAGAGCCTCCGCAGCGGGGACGCAGGCGACGCCGGACTGGGAAAGCTCCGTGTGGGCCATGGAGCTGAGAGGAAATCTGATAGTTGCTGGGAGGAGCAGCGGCAAACTGGAGGTGAGTAAAGCAACAACTGAACAGGGAGCCGCCTGTGTGCACATGCTTACATATATTATATTACATGAGCGAGTGTGCTTTACCATTAATTATTGGCATGAAAGGAATGTGGAGCTTGTGTGCGCATCACTAAAGTGCCAATAATGACGATTATACAACAGCTACCAGCTTAAATTCATGAAGAGGAAATGTTTTTTCCCGTCAAAAGCACCTGTAATACTCTATATTTATTTTCATGAATAAAAACAGCCCCTCCACATTTATTGGATAATTTTCTGGTTTTTAAGATATCAAAACATCTTAAATTTCTTTGAAATAAACAAAAATAGTTTTGAAGGAACTGAAAGAGTTTCCTCGTCATCTGAAATGTGTCCGATGTTAAATGTAAACTTGTGTTTGTTCCAGTTGTGGGACGCAGTCGAAGGGTCGTTACGCTGCAGCAATGAAGACGGAGTCTCCGGGATCACGGCTCTCGCCTTCCTCAACAACAGGTTAAACACACACACACACACACACACACACACAGCTTTTGCAGAATCTTTCTCCACATGTAGACGACATGAAGCATAAAATCAGCCAGCGACGTGAATAGAAAACTAAACACAGACCTGCTGACTGCTGTGACGGTGTGTTACAGTCTCACTTCTCTTCGTCCTCCAGAATCGTAGCAGCTCGGCTCAACGGGTCTCTGGATTTCTTCACTGTCGAGATCAACAAACCTCTGTGTCTGCTGCAGTACAGAGGTGATGAAAATGAAATGATTGATTAATTGCATGCTTCCTACAAGTCCTTGAAATCCTTGTTTGAATTTGAAGAGGGAAAAAGACTTGGAAGTTTTTGAAAATAGAAAAATAGACACTTTGTTTTGTTGTTAATGATTTTAATAATTATTCTTTTAGTTGTCGTTATAACTTTGATCCGTGTCTCAAATCTTGTCATGTTGAGTCCTTAAATTTGAGGAAATTGGGGGGCACACACGTGGTGACATTTCCATGTCGTCCTCCTGCAGGAGCCCCCGGGCGAGGCAGCATGCCTCCATCTCCCTGTTACAGCAGCGAGGACGTGATCAGCTGCCAGCTCACGCGCTCCGTTCAGTGCGCTCACCAGAAGCCGATCACGGTGCTGCGAGCGGCCGCCGGGAGGGTCGTCACCGGCAGCCAGGACCACACTGTCCGGGTAACGCACCGAATACAGACGATGTTTCTAACAGAAGAACCATCATCAGATTTAGAAATACAGCAAATGACAGGAAGTTTTTGCCTGAATATGAAGAACGTTGCAGATTTCCAACCAAATCTGAGACTTTTATTGATTGTTTGGGTCCAAAAAATGATCTAACAAACTAATTTCAGTCCTCTGTGGTTCGTTTGTCAGATTTATCGTCTAGAGGACTCGTGTTGCCTCTTCACCCTGCAGGGTCACTCTGGAGGGATCACAGCCATCTACATAGACCAGGTCAGTGATACACCGTCCTCTTATAATGTTTCATTTTACAGTAAAATCAAATCAAATCTAAATCTTTGCGTCTCGCCTCCTCAGACGATGGTTCTGGCGAGCGGCGGGCAGGACGGCGCCATCTGCCTGTGGGACGTCCTGACAGGAAGCCGCGTCAGCCACGTTTACGGTCACCGAGGCGACGTCACCTCGCTGGTCTGCACCACCACCTGCGTCATCAGCTCGGGACTGGACGACCTCATCTGCGTCTGGGACCGCAGCACCGGGATCAAGCTCTACTCCATACAGCAGGTACAGATGATGTGGCTCTGCAGCGAGCGTGCGGCCGGCAGGGCCGGCGGTTAAAGTTCGATTCTGTACGCAGTATGTTCCTCTCTTTCCCCGGTCACTCACTCCTCTCTCCTCACCAGGAGGTGGGCTGCGGGGCCAGCCTGGGAGTGATCTCCGAGTCTCTCCTGGTGACGGGGGGTCAGGGCTGCGTCTCCTTCTGGGACCTGAACTACGGCGACCTGCTGCAGACCGTCTACCTGGGCCAGAGCAGTGACGGGCAGGGCGTCCGGCAGCTGCTGGTGCTCGACAACGCCGCCATCGTCTGCGACTTCGGCAGCGAGCTCAGCCTCGTGTACGTGCCCTCTGTGCTGGAGAAACTAGACTGAGGAGACACTGACGGCAAAAAACATTTCCTCTTCGTCATTTTGATTTTCTCTTTTTCTTTTTTGTGTGTTTCTGACACCCAAAGGAGGCGCGGCCATTCGACCGCTTCACATGTGCATACAAGGCTCTTTGTGTTTTTCTCAGATGTCTTAAGTAGCCTGGATGTAACGAGGAAAAAGACTGATTGTGCAACCTGCTGCGTCTTATCGGAGGGCGTCAAGAAAAGCTGGATGTTTCTCTTCGCTTTAAAGAGAATCCAACCGTCACCAGTTTGTGCTTTTTTTTCTGTGCGCGTTTGTTTCGTGGCTCTGCCCTCAATGCTGCTGACACGGGTGGAGCTTCAACTGTGACGCCCTCCACCCGCCCACAGAGGAAGATAAAAAAAAAAAATGTCTCCTTTAATTTTTTTAAGAAATATTCCCGCTGCCTCGTTCGCTTCACGGCGAAGACGTGCAGCCACAGCGAGCTCGAGTGTGTGTGTGTGTGTGTGTGTGTGTGTGTGTGTGTGTGTGTGTTGCAGACATGAATGAATGGATTGAAACACTGCTGAGAACAAACATCAATTTGGTTGTGTGTGTGTGTGTGTGTGTGTGTGTGTGTGTGTGTGTGTGTGTGTGTGTGTGTGTGTGTGTGCGGGAGAACTGATGATTACTGTATAAAGTAAACCTCCAGAGGGGGCTGTTTTTATATGTATAAATATTATTTATTAGCGATACATTTTTAAATAACAGTTTGTTTATGAATGGCTAATCCCGGCTCTTGAACGAGAATATAATAATGTGGACTTAATAATGTAAGATGGTGATTATTTGTTTGGGACATTGGTTATATAACGATTATTGGAACGTTGAACTGGAAACACTGACGTGTTTGGATGGAGCTGGGGGGGCTGTAGGTTCCTTTTATCCAGCCTCGGGCCTCTGATCCTGAGGTTACTGATGCTGTACGGGGGGGCCGCCGTCTGCGGTCCCTCCGCCTCCCCCACATGCTACACTTTCATCAGGCTACCTCCATTTTCAAACTTGCTTGAATTTTGGATGAGAAGAAGTCATTTTTTATATAAATTGTGCCCTTTAGAGATTTTTTTTGTTTACTGTAACTGTTTCCACATCAGAGCTCACATCATGTTGTTGATGCAAAGTTAAGCAGTCGGTCTTGAAACCTTCAGCTCTTCATGCAGCGGTGAAAATGTGAAGAAAGGCAACAGACACTCAGCTATTAGCTAATAATACGTAACAACACAAATGCTTGTTTAGTTTAAACTTTCCTGTTTTTTTCAGAATTTGCGCACAGTTTAAGTTTTTGATTATTGATCTTCAACATTTCTACGACCTTCATATTATATAGAAACTCCAAATGATGCCAATAAGCAGCAGGAGTCATCAGGAGTCATCAGGAGTCACCGTGTATGAGGACACTTTTGACTGTTGTGAGGGCTGTAAAGTTTAAAAAAAAAAAAAAAAGTTTAAAGGAAAGTTTTCCTCAAAATCTCCCGTATTAGAATTCTGAAAAAAAAAAAGTTCTTTGAAAAAGAGAATTTAAAAAAAAAAAATCCAACTATTTTTCAAAAATATTTTTTTTTTTTTTTTTTTTTTTTTTTAGAATTCTGAAAATATTTTTTCTTAAAATAAGTTGGAATTTTGAAAAAAAACTTCAGAAACTTCAAAAATTTTATTTTTATTTTAGAAAAGTCTTAAAAAGTTGAAATTTGTAACAAAAAAAAGTCGGAATTCTGAGGGGGAGAGAATTTTATTTACAAATTTTTTAAAATACTTTTTTTTTTTTAAGTATTTTGGCTTTTTATTTTATTTATTTTGAATTCTGAAAAATATTTTTTTTTACAGTTGGAATTTTGACGAAAATCTTTAGAAAAGAATTTTGAGAATGAAGTAAAATACATGATTGACATGTGGCCCGTACCCTCTTCCATGAAACTGATAATTTCTATAATTTGTTCATCAAGTTATTAAACGTTCATCATATCATTGATTAAAACAGCTTTCACAGCTGCTGTGCTAACGTTACACTCATATCAGATGCATGATGAGATAAAAAAAAAAGTCAGGACCCAAAATCTGTTCAATTCTTTATTTCATTCTAAACTTTTTTTTTTTTTTTGATGAAGTAATTAAAGTTGGAGACTTGTTTGGCTCCACCTGTGCCTGAGCTTCACCTCTTCACTCGGCTCAGAGTGCTCCAGGTTTAAGACTCGTCTCTTTGACCGACACCAACAACATACAGAATGTATTTTATTTTTTCAAACCATCCTCCATCATTCATCTAGTGTAGCTGCATCACTGAATGTAGTCCCAGAAGGTGTGACGAACAAATCCGTTAAAAAAAGAAAAAAAACAGCGACTCAATCCTCGAACAGTATCGCATCGCAACACTAACTCAATGCACTACTAACCCTCTCTGACGCACATGCTCACACACGTTAGGCACTTTTTGCGGTCATCAGCTTACATATAGGAAACGTGGACGTAACTAGACGTGCCGACGGAGTTCGCACCTGCAGCACTAGTGAACATGCACACTGCGGACGAGTCCGAGCAGCTTCGCAGGTCTGGATTCACCAGGAAGCAGCGACTGAGCTCCCAAATAGTTTACAACGTTTGGACTCTTTGTTTACGCTTGAATTGTAACTTCAAGAGACGTGAAAGCAGACGTGCGACCTGCTCGGCACTGTAACCTGTTTGTTTAGATTTTTTTGTGTAGCTAGTTTTTAGATTGTGTTTTTTACTTATGTTTTCTAGCAATGTGAATTTAATTTGAAGCTGAAGTTTGACATTTTGGCGAAATGTTTGCTTCCTGGTGGTTTAACAAGATATCACCCAGTTTAATACAAAACAAACAGTTAAAACACAGCTAGCTGATGGTTAGCCTAGCGTAGCTTAGCACAAAGACACTGTTTAGCTAGGCGAATGAAGCATTTGCCAGAAAAAACAAACCGTAAACAAAACAATTAGCATAATTTAGCTTAGTTTCCGGTCTTTATGCTAAGCTAAGCTGCTCCAGCAAGTGTTTCCTAAGGTGTCAAACTGTTCCTTAACGGATGGAGAGGGTTGGTGACAGTTTCAATTGAATCGTAGCTTCTTTTTGAATGTTTTCGCTTCATCACATTACAGACTCGGCCTTGTAACAAAACATCCAACAGAACGTCGTCAGTTAAAGAATAATTTTTATTTCAGCGCTTCAGCTTCAAACGTTTCATCTGGCTGTCGGTGCATCGTCATATCAGCGACATTGACGTCATTTAAAGCAGAAGAAGGACTTTGTGAGGTGAAAAATCGGATCTGTGGGAGAAAAATCTGAAACTGTTGAGTGTGTAAATGTGCAGGTCTGCTCCTCATTGGCTGGCTACAATCTACACAGGCTGTAGTAACGGAGATAACTTATTTACTGTTTTGTAACATGAATAAAAAATGAAAAAAGCGCAAAACTTTTTACTAATTTTCAAATAAAGAGGCTTTGATACCACGAGAGTTGTCGTTTACTGGATTTATTTCATGTCTTTACAATGATGAAGGGTTAGTGACCGTCTAGATTTATTTAGAAGATATTTACAGTGTTAGTGTTTTGTTTTTTTTAGAATTCTGACTTTTTTTTCCTTTTTTTTTTTTAGATTCTGAAAAATATTTTTCTTTAAAAAAAAAAAGTCAATTCAGAAAAATTCAAAATTCTAAAACAAAAAAATATTCAGTAAAAAAGAATTGTGAGAATGAATTAAATGAATGATTGACATGTGGCCTGTGTCCTCGTCGTAGAAGCTTAAGAATTCTTTTTCCCTTTAAAGTTATTTTCTGAGAGAAAGTCCAATCTTCCGAAAAAAAAAAAAAAAAAAAAAGAATTTTCAGGGGAAAAATTCTCAGAAAATAAGTCAGAATTTAGATGAATTTTTTGGCCTTTCCAAGCTTTATTTTTGATAGAGACAGCTGAAGAATGACAGGAAATGTGGGGAGAGAGATGGGGAGTGACATGCGGGAAAGGGCCACAGGTGGGGACTCGAATCCGAGCCAGCGGCAGCGAGCCTTCACATATGGGACGGCCGCTCTACTGACTGAGCTAAGCGCTGCCCCAGAATTCTGAGTTTTAACGTCAGAATTTTCAGATGCAACTTTCCTTAAGTCAAATTTTTCGTAGAAAAGGGAGCAATTTTCCAAAAGTTTCTCGTAAAACACTGCCTGACACTGCCTGTGTCTGAGGCAGCTGCCACTAACCCGCCATGGCAGTTGCCGGTGTCTGAGGCACAGCGGCAGAAATCACGTAATGGAAATGCTGATACCAGCGAGTCTAATCTAATACTGACAACTGTTTTATAAAATAAAAACAGATGCCCATAACAGCAGCAGCTGCCAGGCAGGTCAGTGGCAGTTGCTACTAGATGCTTCTGCCACGAATTGAGCCAGCCTTTCTCAATTTTTTTGGGAAAAATCTGACTTGAAAAACGTCGCAATCTTCCCCCCAAAATGTGATTTTTTTTTTTTATTATTATTATTTTTTAATCACAATGTAAACAAAAAAGTTGCAATTTTCTGAACAAAACATTACAATTTTCTAATCTTTTTTTTTTTTCCGAAAATTGCGAGTTTTTTAAATGAAAACTCTGACTTATGACATGAAATGACTTTGGAAAATTGCATTTTAAATTAAAAATAAATATTTCAACCTTTTCTATGAAAAATTTGACTTTTTTCTGAAAATTCTAATATTTTAAGGAAAATTGCAACCTTTATCTGATAATTCTGACTTTTTTGTGGGAACTTTTTTTTGGAAATTTGTGACTTTTTTTCTGAACAAGTCAGAATTCTCAGAAAAAAAATTTTGAATTCTGAATATAAATGTCAGATTTTTTGTCAAAAGAAAATATTTTTTCAGATAATTCTAATTTTAAAAGCAAAAATGCTATTTTCTTCCTCAAATCTAACAAATAAATAAAAATGAATAATAATCTGAAAAATCGCATTTTTACAAAAAAATTCAGATCTAAAGATTTTCTAAAAATCGTAATGTTTTGATGAAAAATCTAACTTCTGAAAATGTTTATATTTTTAAGGAAAATTGCAATTTTTACCTGAGAATTCTTTTTTTTTTGAAAAGTCAGACTTCTGAGTTTAAAAGTCAGAAGAAAACATTTCTTTGAAAAAATTGCAGACTTTTTTCAGAAAATTGTAATTTTTTTCAGCAGGGGCTGGCTCAATTTGTGGCAGCGGCAGATAGTATCTGAGGCAGCTGCCACTGAAAAAAAAATTGGAAAATTGCAACTTTTTTTTAACAAAAAAACTGACTTTTCTAAAAAATGTGGGGTTTTTTTTTACAAAAAAAGTTTTTTTTTTGTAAAAAAAAAAAAGATTTTTTTTTTTGTAAAAAAAAAAAAAGGATTGGAAAATTCTATATTTTAAACATAAAATAATACTTTTTTGGGGGGAAAAAAATTCCCCCAAAAAAGTATTATTTTATGTTTAAAATATAGAATTTTCGAAAAAAAAAAAAAAAGTCAGATTTTTCGTCAAAAAACATCACAATTTTCTAATCTAATTTGACTTTTTTCAGAAAATTGCAAATTTTTTCAGCAGGGGCTGGTTCAATTTGTGGCAGTGACAGCTAGTAGTGGCACCTGCCACGGCAAGTGCCAGTATCTGTGGCAGCTGCTCATTAAAAACATCTTGCAATTTTCTGACAAAAAAAAAAATTGGATTAGATTGATGTTTTTTTTTTTCGGAAAATTGCAACTTTTAACAAAAAAATCTGACTTTTCTAAAAATTGATTTATTTTTTTTTTTTTACAAAAAAAAATTTTTTTTTTCTGACCTATTTCCCCTCAAAATTCGGACTATTTTTTAAAGAAATTCTTTTGTAACATGAATAAAACATTTTTTAAAAAACAGCACACAACCTTTTACTAATTTTCAAATAAAGAGAGAGTCGTGTGTCGTCTACTGGATTTATTTCATGTCTTTGAAATGACAAAGGATTATTGAATGTTTGGAATAGTCTCATTTTATTTCAGATATTTACAGTGTTACAGATGATGGAGAAGAGGAAAAGAATCAACTTGTTCAGACGTGCTGATTTGTATGCTTCAGTTACCATGACAACTGATTGAGTTGAAGAAGAATATGAGGTGAGGTGAAGTGTGTCCTTTAAGCTCCACCCGGCTCCTCCAGCCCGCCATGCATCCATCGTTCCAGTCTTTAAAATGATCTTACACTGAATGCTGACTTCAAAACTCAGAATTCTGACCTTTTTCTGAAAATTGAAATTTTTTAAAGAAAAAAAAAAAAAAAAAAAAATTGTGGCAGCGGCAGCTAGTAGTGGCACCTGCCACGGCAGCTGCCAGTATCTGTGGCACCTGCCGTGGCACCTGCCAGCATGTGTGGCACCTGCCGCGGCAGCTGCCAGTATCTGTGGCAGCTGCCACTAACCTGCCGCGGCAGCTGCCAGTGTCTGAGGCAGCTGTTCATTAAAAAAATTGTGATTTTTTTTTTTTCTGAAAAATACTAATTTTCAAATAAAGAGAGAGTCGTGTGTCGTCTACTGGATTTATTTCATGTCTTTGAAATGACAAAGGATTATTGAATGTTTGGAATAGTCTCATTTTATTTCAGATATTTACAGTGTTACAGATGATGGAGAAGAGGAAAAGAATCAACTTGTTCAGACGTGCTGATCTGTATGCTTCAGTTACCATGACAACTGATTGAGTTGAAGAAGAATATGAGGTGAGGTGAAGTGTGTCCTTTAAGCTCCACCCGGCTCCTCCAGCCCGCCATGCATCCATCGTTCCAGTCTTTAAAATGATCTTACACTGAATGCTGACTTCAAAACTCAGAATTCTGACCTTTTTCTGAAAATTGAAATTTTTTAAAGAAAAAAAAAAAAAAAAAAAAATTGTGGCAGCGGCAGCTAGTAGTGGCACCTGCCACGGCAGCTGCCAGTATCTGTGGCACCTGCCGTGGCACCTGCCAGCATGTGTGGCACCTGCCGCGGCAGCTGCCAGTATCTGTGGCAGCTGCCACTAACCTGCCGCGGCAGCTGCCAGTGTCTGAGGCAGCTGTTCATTAAAAAAATTGTGATTTTTTTTTTTTCTGAAAAATACTAATTTTCAAATAAAGAGAGAGTCGTGTGTCGTCTACTGGATTTATTTCATGTCTTTGAAATGACAAAGGATTATTGAATGTTTGGAATAGTCTCATTTTATTTCAGATATTTACAGTGTTACAGATGATGGAGAAGAGGAAAAGAATCAACTTGTTCAGACGTGCTGATCTGTATGCTTCAGTTACCATGACAACTGATTGAGTTGAAGAAGAATATGAGGTGAGGTGAAGTGTGTCCTTTAAGCTCCACCCGGCTCCTCCAGCCCGCCATGCATCCATCGTTCCAGTCTTTAAAATGATCTTACACTGAATGCTGACTTCAAAACTCAGAATTCTGACCTTTTTCTGAAAATTGAAATTTTTTAAAGAAAAAAAAAAAAAAAAAAAAATTGTGGCAGCGGCAGCTAGTAGTGGCACCTGCCACGGCAGCTGCCAGTATCTGTGGCACCTGCCGTGGCACCTGCCAGCATGTGTGGCACCTGCCGCGGCAGCTGCCAGTATCTGTGGCAGCTGCCACTAACCTGCCGCGGCAGCTGCCAGTGTCTGAGGCAGCTGTTCATTAAAAAAATTGTGATTTTTTTTTTTTCTGAAAAATACTAATTTTCAAATAAAGAGAGAGTCGTGTGTCGTCTACTGGATTTATTTCATGTCTTTGAAATGACAAAGGATTATTGAATGTTTGGAATAGTCTCATTTTATTTCAGATATTTACAGTGTTACAGATGATGGAGAAGAGGAAAAGAATCAACTTGTTCAGACGTGCTGATCTGTATGCTTCAGTTACCATGACAACTGATTGAGTTGAAGAAGAATATGAGGTGAGGTGAAGTGTGTCCTTTAAGCTCCACCCGGCTCCTCCAGCCCGCCATGCATCCATCGTTCCAGTCTTTAAAATGATCTTACACTGAATGCTGACTTCAAAACTCAGAATTCTGACCTTTTTCTGAAAATTGAAATTTTTTAAAGAAAAAAAAAAAAAAAAAAAAATTGTGGCAGCGGCAGCTAGTAGTGGCACCTGCCACGGCAGCTGCCAGTATCTGTGGCACCTGCCGTGGCAC
The DNA here is from genome assembly GCA_028641955.1 of Protonibea diacanthus. Classification (NCBI taxonomy): domain Eukaryota; kingdom Metazoa; phylum Chordata; class Actinopteri; family Sciaenidae; genus Protonibea; species Protonibea diacanthus. The sequence goes on along the minus strand of CM053983.1, from coordinate 25,695,874 downwards.
CTGCCAGCATGTGTGGCACCTGCCGCGGCAGCTGCCAGTATCTGTGGCAGCTGCCACTAACCTGCCGCGGCAGCTGCCAGTGTCTGAGGCAGCTGTTCATTAAAAAAATTGTGATTTTTTTTTTTTCTGAAAAATACTAATTTTCAAATAAAGAGAGAGTCGTGTGTCGTCTACTGGATTTATTTCATGTCTTTGAAATGACAAAGGATTATTGAATGTTTGGAATAGTCTCATTTTATTTCAGATATTTACAGTGTTACAGATGATGGAGAAGAGGAAAAGAATCAACTTGTTCAGACGTGCTGATCTGTATGCTTCAGTTACCATGACAACTGATTGAGTTGAAGAAGAATATGAGGTGAGGTGAAGTGTGTCCTTTAAGCTCCACCCGGCTCCTCCAGCCCGCCATGCATCCATCGTTCCAGTCTTTAAAATGATCTTACACTGAATGCTGACTTCAAAACTCAGAATTCTGACCTTTTTCTGAAAATTGAAATTTTTTAAAGAAAAAAAAAAAAAAAAAAAAATTGTGGCAGCGGCAGCTAGTAGTGGCACCTGCCACGGCAGCTGCCAGTATCTGTGGCACCTGCCGTGGCACCTGCCAGCATGTGTGGCACCTGCCGCGGCAGCTGCCAGTATCTGTGGCAGCTGCCACTAACCTGCCGCGGCAGCTGCCAGTGTCTGAGGCAGCTGTTCATTAAAAAAATTGTGATTTTTTTTTTTTCTGAAAAATACTAATTTTCAAATAAAGAGAGAGTCGTGTGTCGTCTACTGGATTTATTTCATGTCTTTGAAATGACAAAGGATTATTGAATGTTTGGAATAGTCTCATTTTATTTCAGATATTTACAGTGTTACAGATGATGGAGAAGAGGAAAAGAATCAACTTGTTCAGACGTGCTGATCTGTATGCTTCAGTTACCATGACAACTGATTGAGTTGAAGAAGAATATGAGGTGAGGTGAAGTGTGTCCTTTAAGCTCCACCCGGCTCCTCCAGCCCGCCATGCATCCATCGTTCCAGTCTTTAAAATGATCTTACACTGAATGCTGACTTCAAAACTCAGAATTCTGACCTTTTTCTGAAAATTGAAATTTTTTAAAGAAAAAAAAAAAAAAAAAAAAATTGTGGCAGCGGCAGCTAGTAGTGGCACCTGCCACGGCAGCTGCCAGTATCTGTGGCACCTGCCGTGGCACCTGCCAGCATGTGTGGCACCTGCCGCGGCAGCTGCCAGTATCTGTGGCAGCTGCCACTAACCTGCCGCGGCAGCTGCCAGTGTCTGAGGCAGCTGTTCATTAAAAAAATTGTGATTTTTTTTTTTTCTGAAAAATACTAATTTTCAAATAAAGAGAGAGTCGTGTGTCGTCTACTGGATTTATTTCATGTCTTTGAAATGACAAAGGATTATTGAATGTTTGGAATAGTCTCATTTTATTTCAGATATTTACAGTGTTACAGATGATGGAGAAGAGGAAAAGAATCAACTTGTTCAGACGTGCTGATCTGTATGCTTCAGTTACCATGACAACTGATTGAGTTGAAGAAGAATATGAGGTGAGGTGAAGTGTGTCCTTTAAGCTCCACCCGGCTCCTCCAGCCCGCCATGCATCCATCGTTCCAGTCTTTAAAATGATCTTACACTGAATGCTGACTTCAAAACTCAGAATTCTGACCTTTTTCTGAAAATTGAAATTTTTTAAAGAAAAAAAAAAAAAAAAAAAAATTGTGGCAGCGGCAGCTAGTAGTGGCACCTGCCACGGCAGCTGCCAGTATCTGTGGCACCTGCCGTGGCACCTGCCAGCATGTGTGGCACCTGCCGCGGCAGCTGCCAGTATCTGTGGCAGCTGCCACTAACCTGCCGCGGCAGCTGCCAGTGTCTGAGGCAGCTGTTCATTAAAAAAATTGTGATTTTTTTTTTTTCTGAAAAATACTAATTTTCAAATAAAGAGAGAGTCGTGTGTCGTCTACTGGATTTATTTCATGTCTTTGAAATGACAAAGGATTATTGAATGTTTGGAATAGTCTCATTTTATTTCAGATATTTACAGTGTTACAGATGATGGAGAAGAGGAAAAGAATCAACTTGTTCAGACGTGCTGATCTGTATGCTTCAGTTACCATGACAACTGATTGAGTTGAAGAAGAATATGAGGTGAGGTGAAGTGTGTCCTTTAAGCTCCACCCGGCTCCTCCAGCCCGCCATGCATCCATCGTTCCAGTCTTTAAAATGATCTTACACTGAATGCTGACTTCAAAACTCAGAATTCTGACCTTTTTCTGAAAATTGAAATTTTTTAAAGAAAAAAAAAAAAAAAAAAAAATTGTGGCAGCGGCAGCTAGTAGTGGCACCTGCCACGGCAGCTGCCAGTATCTGTGGCACCTGCCGTGGCACCTGCCAGCATGTGTGGCACCTGCCGCGGCAGCTGCCAGTATCTGTGGCAGCTGCCACTAACCTGCCGCGGCAGCTGCCAGTGTCTGAGGCAGCTGTTCATTAAAAAAATTGTGATTTTTTTTTTTTCTGAAAAATACTAATTTTCAAATAAAGAGAGAGTCGTGTGTCGTCTACTGGATTTATTTCATGTCTTTGAAATGACAAAGGATTATTGAATGTTTGGAATAGTCTCATTTTATTTCAGATATTTACAGTGTTACAGATGATGGAGAAGAGGAAAAGAATCAACTTGTTCAGACGTGCTGATCTGTATGCTTCAGTTACCATGACAACTGATTGAGTTGAAGAAGAATATGAGGTGAGGTGAAGTGTGTCCTTTAAGCTCCACCCGGCTCCTCCAGCCCGCCATGCATCCATCGTTCCAGTCTTTAAAATGATCTTACACTGAATGCTGACTTCAAAACTCAGAATTCTGACCTTTTTCTGAAAATTGAAATTTTTTAAAGAAAAAAAAAAAAAAAAAAAAATTGTGGCAGCGGCAGCTAGTAGTGGCACCTGCCACGGCAGCTGCCAGTATCTGTGGCACCTGCCGTGGCACCTGCCAGCATGTGTGGCACCTGCCGCGGCAGCTGCCGGTGTCTGTGGCAGCTGCTCATTTAAAAACCTTGCAATTTTCTGAAAAAAATTACATTAGAAAATTGTAAAAAAAAAAAAAAAAAGAAAAAATTCGGAAAATTACAACTTTTTCAAACAAAAAAAATCTGACTTTTCTAAAAAAAAACAAATGTATATATATAAATAAATAAATAAATATAAAAAAATAAAAATATAAATATATATAAAAAAATATAAATATATATATAAAAAAATATATAACTTTTTTTTGTAACCCCCCCCCCCCCAAAAAGTCAGATTTTTTGTTTAAAATATAGAATTTAAAAAAAAAAAAAGTCAGATTTTTCGTCAAAAAACATCACAATTTTCTAATCTAATTTGACCTTTTTCTAAAATTTTCATAAAGAAAAAAAAAAACTGACTTTTTTCAGAAAATTGCAAATTTTTTCAGCAGGGGCTGGCTCATTTGTGGCAGCAGCAGCTAGTAGTGGCACCTGCTGCGGCAGCTGCCGCTGTCTGTGGCACCTGCCGCGGCAGATGCCGGTGTCTGTGGCACCTGCCGCGGCAGCTGCCGGTATCTGTGGCAGCCGCCAATAACCTGCCGCGGCAGCTGCCAGTGTCTGTGGCAGCTGTTCATTTAAAAAATTGTGATTTCCTTTTTTTTGGAAAAATACTAATTTTCAAATAAAGAGAGAGTCGTGTGTCGTCTACTGGATTTATTTCATGTCTTTGAAATGACAAAGGATTAGTGAATGTTTGGAATAGTCTCATTTTATTTCAGATATTTACAGTGTTACAGATGATGGAGAAGAGGAAAAGAATCAACTTGTTCAGACGTGCTGATTTGTATGCTTCAGTTACCATGACAACTGATTGAGTGAAGAAGAAGATGAGGTGAGGTGAAGTGTGTCCGTTAAGCTCCACCCAGCTCCTCCAGCCCGCCATGCATCCATCGTTCCAGTCTTTAAAATGATCTTACACTGAATGCTGACTTCAAAACTCAGAATTCTGACCTTTTTCTGAAAATTGAAATTTTTTAAAGAAAAATTAAAAAAAAAAAAAAAATTGTGGCAGCGGCAGGTATCTGTGGCACCTGCCGTGGCACCTGCCAGTATGTGTGGCACCTGCCGCGGCAGCTGCCGGTGTCTGTGGCACCTGTCGCGGCAGCTGCCGGTGTCTGAGGCAGCTGCTCATTTAAAAACCTTGCAATTTTCTGAAAAAAAAATTACATTAGAAAATTGTAAAAAAAAGAAAAAAAAAAAGAAAAAATTCGGAAAAATACAACTTTTTTAAACAAAAAAAATCTGACTTTTCTAGAAAAAATTTTTTTATAACAATATTTTTTTTTGTAAAAAAACCTTTCACCCTCAAAAAACCCCCAGATTTTTTAGGTTTAAAATATAGAATTTTCAAAAAAAAGTCAGATTTTTCGTCAAAAAACATCACAATTTTCTAATCTAATTTGACCTTTTTCTAAAATTTTCATTGAAAAAAAACAAAAAAATCTGACTTTTTTCAGAAAATTGCAAATTTTTTCAGCAGGGGCTGGCTCATTTGTGGCAGCGGCAGCTAGTAGTGGCACCTGCCGCGGCAGCTGCCGGTATCTGTGGCACCTGCCGCGGCAGCTGCCGGTGTCTGTGGCATCTGACGCGGCAGCTGCCGGTGTCTGAGGCAGCTGCTCATTTAAAAACCTTGCAATTTTCTGAAAAAAAAATACATTAGAAAAGTGTAAAAAAAAATTTGGAAAATTACAACTTTTTTAAACAAAAAAATCTGACTTTTTAAAAAAAAATTTTTTATAAAAATATTTTTTTGTTGTAAAAAAATCCCCCCCCCCAAAAAAAAGTCAGATATTTTATGTTAAAAATATAGTATTTTCAGGTTAAAAAAAAAATCTGACTTTTTTCAGAAAATTGCAATTTTTTTCAGCAGGGGCTGGCTCAATTTGTGGCAGTGGCAGCTAGTAATGGCAGCTGCCAGTATCTGAGGCTGCTGCTCATTTAAAAACCTTGCAATTTTCAGAAAAAAATTGTTAGAAAACCGTGATTTTTTTTGGAAAATTGCGGGGGGTTTTTTAACAAAAAATCTGACTTTTCTAAAAATTGTTTTTTTTTTTAATAAAAATATTATTTTTGTAAAAAAAACGTTTCACTCCCAAAAGTCTGATTTTTTTTAATGTTTAAAATATAGAATTTTCAAAAAAAAAATCTGATTTTTTGTCAAAACACATAATTTTCCAATGTAATTTGACCTATTTCAAAAATTTTCATAAAAAAAAAAAAAAGACTTTTTTCAGAAAATTGCAAATTTTTTCAGCAGGGGCTGGCTCAATTTGTGGCAGCTGCCACTAACCTGAGGTTAGGTTAGTGGTAGACTTTTCTAAAAATTGTTTTTTTGTTTTTTACAAAAATATTTTTTTTGTAAACCCCCCCCCCCCCAAAAAAAGTCAAATTTTTTTATGTTTAAAATATAGAATTTTCCAAAGTCAGATTTTTCGTCAAAAAGCATCACAAAAAAGAAAAAAAAAAAACTGACTTTTTTCAGAAAATTGTGGCACCTGCCGCGGCAGCTGCCGGTGTCTGAGGCACCTGCCGCGGCAGCTGCCGGTGTCTGAGGCAGCTGCTCATTTAAAAACCTTGCAATTTTCTGAAAAAAAAAATTATTAGAAAATTGTGATTTTTCTCGGAAAATTGCGACTTTTTTTTTTAACAAAAAATCTGACTTTTCAGCAGGGGCTGGCTCAATTTGTGGCAGCAGCAGCTAGTCGTGGCAGCAGGTGCCACAGATATTGGCAGTTGCCGCGGCAGGTGCCTCAGATATTGGCAGCTGCCAGTATCTGAGGCAGCTGCTCATCAAAAAAACCTCACAATTTTCCGAAAAAAAAAAAAATTAGATTCGAAAATTGTTTTGTTTTTTTTGGAAAATTGCAACTTTTAACAAAAAAAAATCAGACTTTTCTAAAAGAAAAATTTTGAGGGGGAAAAAAAGCCTTTTTTTTTTAAAATTCTGATCTATTTCCCCTCAAAATTCAAACTATTTTTTAAAGAAATTCTTTTGTAACATGAATAAAACATTTTTTTAAAAACAGCACAAAACCTTTTATTAATTTTCAAATAAAGAGAGAGTCATGTGTCGTCTACTGGATTTATTTCATGTCTTTACAATGACGAAGGATTAGTGAATGTTTGGAATAGTCTAATTTTATTTAAGATATTTACAGTGTTACAGATGAAGGAGAAGAGGAAAAAGAATCAACTTGTTCAGACGTGCTGATTTGTATGCTTCAGTTACCAGGACAACTGATTGAGTTGAAGAAGAAGATGAGGTGAGGTGGCGTGGGGTTTAAGTGCGTCCTTTAAGCTCCACCCGGCTCCTCCATGCATCCATCGTTCCAGTCTTTAAAATTATCTTATGCCACCCCGGTGAGGTCTTGGCAATCACGTGTGGAGTGCATGCTTTTGCATTTTTTAAAACCCAGATCTGGTGCTGGAAGTGCAGAACGTCCATCCATCCATCACAGACGTAGAAAGGAAAAAAAAAGCAGCAAAGAGCGACAGAAGGCATAAAAGGAATACAGATGAGTGCATAGTGATCTGGTCCCAGAAGCCACCAGTAATGAAATACACCTAACTAAACGTGAACCCCTACCATCTGCCACCAGGCACGTCTTGGTAATCAACGCTGCTAAAAATGTGTCAGGATTCGCTGTTTTTCATCTTAAAAGCAGGATTAGAAAGAGCTACAGGCCTTTGCTGTGGACGTCTCAGTGCTTGTTGAGGCTCCACAGGGGGTCCAGGCTGCTGAGCGGGTCGTCGCCGCCTTCCTCCCCTCGAGTCCCGTGCAGCCCCTGACCCTCCGCAGGCTGCAGGAAGCTCTGCTTGGTCACCCGCTGCTTCCCCTTCCCACCTCCCTCCATGGAGAAGGCCTCGGGCGTCAGCGAGGCCAGCAGCTCCAGAGACGAGGGAGCCGGAGGAGGCGGGCTGACGCTGGGCCCCGCCTCAGGGAGTGGCTGGTGGTTGGCTGCTGGTGGTGTGCACGGGGAGACTGCATCCAGACCATTGGGGGGTGGTGGTGGTGTGCATTGGCTGGGGGAGGCGAGAGGTGGGCTGAAAGAGGAAGGGGGCTGGGGGTCCGTGGTTGGGCAGGGGTACTGGAGCGCCTGGACGTCACCCAGTGAGGCAAGGTCGGGCAGGATGGCGCCGACCTGCTCCTCCAGGCCGAACGGAGCCTCCATGGCAGGGTCTGTGGCACTGGGCGGGCGGATGCTGAGCTTGGCGATGGTGGCTTGGATGGAGCTGATGGGCATGTCACCACCGAGGACAAGGTCCTGCTGGGACTCCTGTCTGGAGTAAGGCTGCAGAGAGAAAGAAAGGATCAGAAAAAAACAGAGGAAATAAAACTTTTGACTGCGCGACTGAAAAATAAAAAAAATACCTCGTCTGAGCAGAACTCGAAGATTTCCTCCAGAATGATAAGGTGAGCAACAAGTAAACAAATAAAACTGGAAATGATTCAACAGACTGAAGCTACGATCTACTGGACTACAGCAAAAACAGTAGCAGTAAAAGCAGTAAAAAGATAAAAATGGGCTGAATGGAGCTCTCAGCATTGACATATAACATAGTAACATCTGTTCCTGGTGCTTCTTAACACTGGGTGGTGGTCTAATAAATGAGTTCAGCACTGTACATATGTAACTTTTTATTTTTCATTAATTTTGTTTGTTTTTTGCTCGTCTATATAAATGAAAATCTGAATTAAAAAGAAAAATGTGTTCATTTACTCATGAACTTTTCCTTCTGTGAAAAGTCAAAATGTTCATCAGTTTAACAACACGACCTGTTACTTCACAAAAATACAAAAAAATTGAACTTAAAATTCTCCTACATACAAATCTTTTCTCTCATAATGTTGTAAATGGATGAATTTGATCTTTTTGAATTTGGAAAATAATCAGCTGACGAATTGAAAAAATAAAATAAAATAAAATAAAATAAAATCAATTGTTAGTTGCCGTATGATGATGAAAAACTGTCACACACTGAGCCGAGTTCATGATAAATACAGTATATCCTGAACGATAACCTGGTGTGCATTGAATTGTGGGATACACACTGAAAGCCAGTGCAGAACTGGGAAGAGACTTCAAACCTTTGTGGCTGCAGAGTTGGTGTTCTTGCTGTAGGTGGCTGTAGTGATGCCGTGTCGCTGAAGAACCTGCTCAGCGTGCTTCAACACGGCCTCATAGCAGAACTTCAGGTGGAGCTGGAGAGAGAGAAGAATATTAACATGAAGGAGCGGGTTCAGTTCATGATTAACTTTATTTCATCAGGAATTTTGTTTTTTTAATTTCGTCAGGATTTGTGTCTGACCTTCTCCTGCAGCATGTTCTTCCTCTGTTGTCTCATCTTCTTCACCAGCAGTGGAAGGTCTGGCATCCCGTTTCCTGCCTCCAGCTCCTGCAGTGCAGCGTACAGCAGACAGAAGGCTCCAGTTCGTCCCACACCCGAGCTGAGCCAGTGAACACACCACAAGAAGTTAAAATATCTGTAGGTCAAGAATCAACATCCACTTATTTTCAAGACACCATGACACACACACACTCACCTGCAGTGAACCACGACAGGTGTGTGTAAGGGCCTCTGGTGGAGGTAGTGTCCATGAACCTCCTGGATGAAGCGCAGGAGGTTGCTCTTACTGTCAGGAAGCCCCCTGATGAGAAACATGAAGAAAGAGGCTCAAACACTTAAGTGAAATTAAATGTGAAGTTATATATATATATATTTTGGCTTTTTTTTTTTATTGATAGAGACAGCTGAAGAGTGACATGAAATGTGGGGAGAGAGATGGGGAATGACATGGGGCAAAGGGCCACAGGTCGGGCCTTCACATATGGGGCGGACGCTCTACCGACTGAGCTAAGCGCCGCCCGTGTGTTTATATTTTTAATAAAAAGGAAATTGACTCACAGCTCCGGCCAGGACGTGAACTGAAGATGGACGACGGTGCGTTTCAGGCTTTGGTCACGGTACTGCAGGCTGATCATGCGCTCCACGTGTGTCGGTGTTGTCTTCTGTGTGGTTAGGCTGAGCGTGATTGGTCCCTGAGAGAGCTGCTGGCCACGCTCCGTTGGGAAGTAGCGCACAACCTTTCCCTGGGAGAGATCGAGAAGATGTTTAAAGAACACAACACGGCAACAACAGAACAGACGAGACGAGATGACATCTACAGAGGAGGTGTTTCCAAAAAAGGCCTCCTCACAGAAATGTCTCTCGTGTCCTCTTGCTGCTCCGCCTTAACTCTTTAACTGTTAGCTAATGTTAGCTCAGTTTGTTAGCCAGGCTGCCCAGACTGTGAGCTCAGAGAACCAGGGGAGTGTTAGTGTTTGTACCACAGGTGTTTTGGAACACCGGGGAGAAGAAGAGGAGGTTAACAGGCCCAGGTTGTGGGGGAAAGCTAACAAGGAGTAGAGCCAGTGTTGTGCCAGGACCAGAACCGTGTGAACGGGGAACATAACCGGGCTCAGCAGCCTCAATGGCCATAATGGCAGAGGAAAAAAGAGTGAAGAGGGTGTTGATGGAGGAGGCTAAGAAGAGAAAAGGTGAGTGTGAGTGAGCAAGAAGCCGCTGGACAAGAATAAATCTGGGACTGACTTTTAGTTGTCAGCGAGAGCTTGGTGAAATAAAAGGCTTTACCACAGTGGGATTAAATTCTGAAACTGGGGACTACAATACCTTTTCCAGCTCCTGCTCTGAAACCAGCATGACCACCAGCGACACCTTTTGCTCGTACACCATCAGCCAGAAGTCGGCCGCTGTGCCAGTGAGCGGAGCCTGTGTGGCGATAAGGCGTGGGCAGTATGGCGACAAGTCTTCCACGTAGCTGGCGTTGATGTAGTCATCTTTGCCTGACTGCAGAACCACGCGGTTGAGGTCATAGGGCATGACATCCTGGTGACGGTTCTTCATGGTGTAGCAGCGGGCAATGGCGATAGAGAGTTGTCGGGCGTCCTTCTCCTGCTGGTCTTGTAGTTCTTTCCAGCGGGCATCCAGCACCGACAGGCCACCCTCGTTTTCTGAGGGGTGCTCCAAGGAGTCCACCTGGGATCTATAACGTTCCAATTCCCCGTGAAGACGGGCGACGCGCTCTGGAGCTTGGTATGGGTCACCCTGGATCACTAGGACTCCCTGGGAGCTCTTTTTTCGACGCTCCCCATCTTGTGGGTCAGCTTTGGTAGGTTGGAGGACATTGGTGGGGGCCTTGGTGCCTCCAGGTTGGCTCTCAGGGCTCGAAGAGAGGAGGTCGTCTGTGCTTGAGTTCTGGCGCTGAAACAGCGATGTGGAGGGAGAGACGGCAGAGGGAGAGGGAAGAGTGGGTGGAGCTGTGCCTCCAGGGGTTGGGGTTGGTGTGGGTCTCTGCTGGGGGTTCAGACCCAAGGAGGTAGGACCTGGAGAGGGAGATGGGGAAGGGGAAGGCGATGGGGAAGGAGGGACAGTGTTGGGGGGTTGAGCCACTGAAGGACCTCCAGGAGAGGGCTGGATCATGTGTGGAGCAGGGGAAATGTGGGGACCATGTGGGCCCATGGCAGTGGGTTGCTGTGGGGCACTTTGAGGTACATTAGCTCCTGGAGCTGAAGGGTACATAGTAGAGGGCTGTGGATGGGTCATAGGAAGAGGAGCCTGAGGTTGTTGGGGAGCTGCGGGCTGTGGTGCCAGGGGCTGCTGAGGCATCATGGGAGCCCCACCAGGGTAGCACACTCCACCAGAATGAGGGGGCTGAGCCTGGGGTTGGCTGGGCATCCGGATGGGCTGCTGTGGCATGTTTGGGATAGGAGGCTGTCTGGGATGGGGGTGGTGTTGTGGGGGTAGTGCATTAGGGGGCATCTGTGGTATAGGGCCCCTTTGGAGGTGGACCTGAGGACCAGGGACCATGTGAGGTTGTGAGACAGGAGGCATCTGTGGGTGCAGGCCTGGATGAATGGGCTGGCTAGTAGGGGGCATATAGTTCTGTGAGACTGGGGGCATTGGCTGACTTGTAGGGGGGATTTGTGCTCTGGGGCCACCTGGTATCTGCATGTGTGGGTGGGGTGGAATCTGCTGGGTATTAGGGGGCATTGGCATTTGCTGCTGTGGTGGCAACATGTGTTGGTGAGGGACTCCAGGGGGAATCTGTTGGCTGGGGTGGGGCAGGTAGGATTGAGATACTGGAGGTCCTGGCTGAGAAGTTGGGGGTATTTGCGGATGCCCAGTTTGAGGTGGCCTTGGCATGGAGCCTGGCATCATCTGAGGGTGCTGCTGGGGTACATAGCCCTGTGGAGGCTGGTAGCCTTGGGGTATGTGAGGCCGTGGCTGATAGCCATTTTGTTGATGTGGCTGCAGCTGACCTGGGAAGGCCTGCTGGTACTGGGGAGGAACACCAGGCTGAGGGGGCATATATCCATGTGGGGGGTAACCTTGCTGGGTCTGGAGAGAAGGGTGAGGTCCAGGAATAGCCCTTGGTCCAGGCTGGTATCCCTGAGGCAGTGGTTGCCCAATGGGCTGGGGGTACTGCTGCGGCTGTTTATGTTGCTGTGGTTGGGGTGCCGGAGTTTGGGCTGGGCCATGAATGGGCATTCCTGGTTGGGGCATAAAGTGAGGGTAGGCCCCCATTTGTGGGGGTACAGTGTAGCCAGTTGAGGCTGCAGGTGGGACAGGGTGGTGTGGTGTAGGGGCGTAGCTGGGGATTGGGGCCTGGATGCTATCCACAGTGGTGGTTGAGGGCCGGACTGGGGCAGGGCCAACAGGTCCAGGTTGAGGGGCTTGAGGAGGGGCTGGAAGATAACCTGACACAGCTGCCTGAGTTGGCAGTGGTGTAGGCATCTGTTTAGTCATCTGAGGAAGGGGGCCCCGTGGCATAGTTCCCTGTGGTGGTAGACCCCCAGACGTAGGAAACTGAGCTATCCGTGCCAGGAGCTCTGGAGGAGGCAAGTTGGCAGGGAAGCGAGGAAGACCAGCAACCTGAGCACCGTGCCAAGGCAGAGAGCTGCTGCCACCTAGGTTAGCACCAGGGGGGACGAAGGCTTCAGGACCGGGCAGATGAGCTGCTGCGGTGGGGAAGGAATGAATGTCTGGGGGGAGACTACGGAGTTCCTCAGGTAGGTCGCCACCCAAGGCCAAAATGGCTGCACTAAGCTGGGCCAACTCGGGGTCCTCCAGGCTAGAGTCAACATCCGAAGCCTTTGGCTTCAAGGAGGGCTTAGCAGCAGTGGGCCGTGCAGGAGGCTTCTTCTGGGTCTCTCTGAGGAGGAGATGGACAACAAGAGAGGACAACATGAACATCAGCGATTTAAGTAAAAGTCACACAACCACAGCTTGTAGCAATGAGATACTTCAAAACAGGTTTATGGAAACACCCGCTCATGTCTGTCTTACTTTTCCAGGGTGGGCTTCCTCTCCTCAGCCCTCGTCTGACACAAGGTCTTTGCTCTCTCCAGCAGACGTGATGCTTTGGCCTCCAGGTCTTCATAAAACTCCTTCCCCTCTTGTGACTTCTTTATCAAGTCCTCATAGGCTTCATACGAGCCCACAAGTCCCTGAACGGTGCTGTTCCACTGCTGCTCAGTCTGGCTCAGGCCCTTACGTACCGAAGCGTACTGGACGTTGGCCTCAGTCAGTGCCTTCAGGATGTTCTCCTGAGCTGCCAGGTTTTGGTCAATATACACCTTGACTTGCTCGTACTTCTTCAGCTGCTCCTCAAATATACGCTGGAAGGACACGGGTTAGTTAGAGGTCTCACATACAATGCAATGAAATAAACAAACTGCTGAGTTTAGAAGAGATTCTTCTGCAGCCACATACCTTCATGTCTGCCCTCTCGGTGGTGACGAGGGTGGAGGTGATGTCGTCCTGCTGGATCAGGTCACGGAGCTGCTTCTCCAAAGAGCTTCTCTGCTCCCTCATTTCCTGCACCTTCCCGAGGATTCGCTTCATACACTGCAGGCCTGCTACTTCCTCTGCATTTGTACACACATTCATAATTTATAATATTATAAGATAGAATTCAGGGTGAGTGATCCATGTGATCATTTTCAAAAGGTTATTGCTGCTTCCTCGCCTTCCTTCCAAATATTGCTTGTGTCTTTATATATTCATTCAATAAATATTCACCTTCGCTGAGCTGGGGTCGAGGCAGAGCATCTTTCAGACTTTCCAGAGGCCCCCCCAACAGACGGAGGTTGCTGATGTGCAGGTTCATGGCCCGGTGGAGCTCCGTGTTAGTGAAACTGGCCTTCTCATGGGCCTCCATGTACTTCTCCAGGTCCCTGCGGATCTCAGCCAGAGCCTGGGCCTGAGCAGCTGGGTGCACCTCGCCCACAGTGGGTCCACCAACCTCTTGGAGGGCTCGCTCGCCAGCCTCGTCCAACTCTAAGACGTCTCTGATCTCCTTTAGTGAAGACTCCACGTCGGTGAAGACACCCGAGAGCCCTGCAGGAGCAAGGAATGATGTTACAGGCATTATTTACACAAGTATAGTCATCATAGGGAGGAAAAAAGGTGTTGCCACTCACCCTGCATGGACTGGATGAGACTCTTGACGGTGTCTGGTCGGACACTGAGAGCAGCACACTTCTCCATCAGGACCGGAGGGATGTGGCTGTACATGTCCAGGTTATCCACCGACTCGGGCTCCAAGCCCAGAGAGTCCATGAACTGCCTGCAGAAAGAAACAAGACCAGTCAGCTCATAAAATATTGATCAAAAACATCTATTACTTTCACCGAATCCTGTCTCACTTTCTTGCCCACACAGACTCATATACTCACTCTAGCGTCTCATTCTTGCTCTCAATCTTGACCATGACGTCCCTCAGCAGCTTGGCCTTCTCCTCACTGCAGTAGAAACAAACCACAGATGTTAATAAACCTTATTTTTGCATCAAACAATGATTAATCACGTTACTCTAACATGAACGATGAAGGGGCATACCTGTATAGTGAGGAGGCTTCGTGGGCAGCCATTGGCACCAACTTAGCAAACAGGTCTGGTCCGGTAACACTGGGGTCTGTGGGGTTGACTGGAAGAGCTTTGACCAGCGGGGCACCTAGGAAGGCACAGAGCAGCTGCATTTACTGGCGCAGTAACACACAGATTGACAGATGATGAGTCAAAATCAAAAGAGACAGCTGTAGTCTCTGTAGTTTGCCCTTAAAACACTCTGAGGCCAATTTAAATTATTTTGTATGTCACTGATTTTGGATGTGCAGGCAGCCCAATAATCAGAAAAAGCATTTTTTAAAATTAAAATGCCAAAAATTCAGTTTCTAGCTTGTCGAGTGTGAGTATTTGCTGGTTTTCTTAACCATCTATTATGTTTTTGGAGGAATTTTGACTGTTAATGTGACAAAAACATATGTCAGCAATATGCAACAATATGTCAGCTTGGACTTTGGGATCATTTGTCACCATCTTCAGTCATTTTATAGACCAAAATCAATAACCTATTAAATCAGGTCAATAATCAGCAGAATGAATCATTAGTTGCAGCCCTAATTCGCAAAGATCCTTTGCCTCAGGCACCTTCCTCCGAGATAAAGCATCAGATTCTTACCATGGCATATATGACCTCAAAACTTAGCACACTAATCTGAGCTTTGACTGGCAGCATTGCGTCTTAACTGTGGCTGTAAATACTTTGAATGCAATGTAGCTGCAACTAAAGACTGAGCAGGTCCAACAGGATGTTACTGTTAAAACTTGCACACCCTGTTAAATACTGCGAAACACACACAATATGCTCTTCATATCACTCTGCATACACACATGCATAGACAGTACATCTATATGCAAACACAGCTTTGCATTGCACACGGTGATAAACGCAGGAAACTGAACACACTGAAGCTTCTTCCTGTTACCTTTGACTGAGGCCAGAGTCTCTAGAGAAGGAACCGTCTCGTGGTAGATGAAGTCGTTGTCTTTCTTGGCTGAATTAAACCTGCAGATCAAAGTTTAATAAAGAATTTTACACATTTTCTAAGTTTGATCAAAAGTCAGGCACCCAACAGGAAGACGTATTGCTCACTTTCCCCCGATAACATCCATGGTGAATCTCAAGGCCTCTTGCACGCTGTCAGGTTGACCCTGGTTTTAAAGACAAGATGAAGGAGAGTTTTAGTTTTGTGAAACAATGGGAACACACACACACAGAAAAATTATCTTATCATGTGTCTACCTTGGCCAGCTTGATGGCTTCACTGAGTTTGTCCAAGGAGCTCTGTAGGTACGCCAACTGGAAACAGAAACACAACGTTTAAGTAAGCAACAGAAAGAAATCTGGAGTAAGACAGAAAAAAGATGAAATATTTTTATACTTGAGACATTTAGCAAAAAGAAACGAAATGTTTTCAGGTTAGGGTGATATGATTTCATCTAGAGAGAACGAGACAGATAAATCCATCCCAATGTACTTTGTTAGTCGACATCGAGACTTTATTTATTTGTTTATAAATAAATGTATCAATTAATTTAATTATTGTTCAGAAAACTGGAGAAAATAAACAAACTGTGAGGATTTTAAAGAAACTGTTAATCCTGTGTATGAACTTTCATCATACCCTCTCTCCGTACTTCTGCTGCTCTTCGGCCTGTTTTCCCATATGAAGCTGTCAAAAGGAGAAAGATACGACTGAGACACAGTCTGAGTAATCAAATGCCAACACACAGACACACAGACACACAGACACACAGACACACACAGACACACAGACACACACACACACACACACACACACACACACACACACACACACACACACTCCTGTCAGACTCACATGTGCAATAGCAGCAAAGTAGTAGATCTTCATCTGGACCAGTTTCTTCCAGTCTTTCTGAATCTTTCCCAGCATGGACGCCGTCTCCGAGTTCTCCAGAGCCCTGCAGGCCTCCTTATAGTAATCCACCACCTGCATATCACAGCCAGTTATTAAGCTCTAATATTTTAATTACTGACTGATTAAATATAATTAATATTTAGCAGTGAGCAGTCGACCTGAGCACTGATGCGAGCGACAAGAAAACTCTTCCTGTTGTCCAACATGGACTTCTCCAGAAGACACTCCTGAGCCTGACCCTGCGAGGCAGACAAGTGGATGAGACGTGTGTGTGTGTGTGTGTGTGTGTGTGTGTGTGTGTGTGTGTGTGTGTTTGTTTTGCATGTGTGTAACCTACCAGCATAAGGTTGATGTTCAGGTTGAGGATCTGGTGGCTCATGTCCACGCTGAAGTTGTGGCTAAAATGGTCTCTCAGGTAGGAGAAAGCCCCCGATGAGCACTGGAAGTGTGTGCACGACACCTTCATCCCCTGTAGGCAGAGTGGGGAGAGAGTCAGCAGGTGTGTGTGTGTGTGTGTGTGTGTACATGCTTATGTTTGGTGTGTGTGTGTGCATTACCTCCTCAGATACCCTGTTATCCATAGCTCCCAACATGGAGTGCAAAGCTCCTGCAGAGAAAGAACAACCTGTCAGTTCTTCAGTTTCAGCCAGAAATCTCTAACTCTGCTTTTCACATTTAGGCAGCAGCGTCCAGCTAGGCACACGCGTCAGCTATGATCGGTATTTCCTTTAAACGTTGCCTCAGCGCATTTTTCTCATCTGACACTCAGCTGAGAAAAACTTTGACGTGTTCCAGCTTCCTCGTCTTATATCAGAGTGAATTAAATAGATTTGGATATTAGACTGTCAATGACAATTACCACAGAAAATATTAAATCTATGCTACAAAAATCTTATAATAATTTACTAAATTACTACATTTATGATTTTGAAATGTTAGATGACACCGCTTTGTTTCTGTTAGCACGTTACGGCCGCACCCATCTCCCCTCAGTGTGTTCTTGTGTGTAGTTTTTTTTTTGGTGTATTATGTAAATCCAGGTGTGTGTGGCTGCCGATGGCTGATTGGCCCCAACTGATGGAGGCAGGGTCACTTTTCAGCAGCACTTCCTGGATGTGTGCAGGAGCCTCTCTCCGATGCACCAATCGGAGGGAGCCAATCCAACGACTCACTGTTATTTAAACTTGGACTGCTGAACCATCAGGACGGTTTGTGTTTGTGATTTATTTGTTTTTTTTCACCCTTTGTTCCTTTACAGTTCACCTCACCTCCTTTTGTTATAATTAATCTGAATTTCATTTAATAAATCTCTTTGTTTATATCAAGAGAACCTGTTTTTATGTGTTAGCCCTTGAGCTGCGCCATAATATTAGAAACGTCTCTATGTGGCTGAACTCACCGAGATTGTACAGGATGCAGGCCTGCTCATAGCTGATGTCGTCGTGGGTGACTGTTTTCCCAGAAAAAATTTCAGTCCTGCACAGAAACAACAATAAACGTTCAGACTTTACACACATACACACGTTTATTTGACACGATTTGTGAACAGTAACATTTATAAGGATTAAAAAAATTATACAGCAACAACATGAAACATCAATTATGAGCTACAAAAGCATAAATTAAAAATGACTCTGACAGAGGCGTTCCTGTTATTTTGTCCACCCCTGTACGTGAAGATTCAGGACATTTTTATCCAGCTAATCCTAAAATTAGCTTCAGACCTCTAGTGTGTGTGTGTATGTGTGTGTGTGATTACCATGAGATGGGCACAGCGGCCTCCTGGCCTGTTCCCATGGGTACTCGGCTCTGGAGGTAATGCAGCTGGCCGAAGTACTTCCTCAGTGTGCTGCATCCCTCGAAATCCCTCGTCACGTTTACCGCACTCTGTGACACACACACACACACAGTGAATCTCTTCTGTTTAATCAGCTGTTTTGTTGTTGTTGTTTTAAACCACTGCAGCCGCAGAATCACAGCTTCTGCAAACACGCTGTACGTCGTATAATCTGACTGGGGTCAGATCAGGACGTGGTTAGGACACAAACCACCAGAGAACATCATCACTCAGCATTTCACTCCACTCATCTGCCATTAGAATTTCCCCCAGGAAACACACACACACATATATATAATTGTTGTGCAGCACTGGATTCACCTTCATTGTGTGTGTTGGGAGGGAGGCAGGACGTTGAAGCTGAGGTTGCAGTGGTGACTTTTTCACCCCTAAAAAAGGCCAAAAAGCTCGGTGTGTGTGTGTGTGTGTGTGTGTGTGTGTGCACATGACCCAACAAAATCCTCCACTGGGTCTAAATGTTAGAGCTGTTAGAGAAGCATTTTTTATTTTTAGCGGTCATACAAAGATATGAAGTGATCTTGGAGCGTCTTCATGTGTTTGCTGTATTAAAGGTCAGTTCAGATTGACTGAGGTGATGCTGTAGTGACGGTATTTATCCATAATCAGTGTGTTAACTTCAGCACACAGCAGGTGACACAGCACTGAAGCTAAGTGATGCATGAAGTCATTTGACTTCACAGAACACAAGATCGGCTAATCTACCGCTGCCTCAATCCACAGTTAACCAACATTAGTCTGGATCCGAACTAACTTATTAAAACACCAAAGTCACACAATAACACAAATAAACTCATCGATCGAGGCAGACGTGGGCGAACAGCTTTCATGTTCCGTGAGGTTCAGTGACTGTTTTTGTCAGTGAAGTCTGGTGGCCTTGAACAGAGCACAGACGGATATAAAGACCTCAATTTCCCGTTGAAAAGAGCCGTCTGATGGCGAGGTAAACCCGTGGAAATACTCTGAATACACCGCACACTTTGACTGACACTGATGTTTTTAGGCTGGCCTGTTTTTAGGTGGTTAAAATGTGTTTTTCTGCTGCCTCCATCCACAGCCGTGCACTGCTCAGCCTCCATACAATCTCACTTCAATGTATCCAACTTTAAATCTAATCAACAGGCGTCATCATCCTGCTGGGCCTGGAGATGTTTCACACAGTACCAACCTGCCGCAGCGTCTCCAGTTTCTTCAGCTGTTCGTTGTAGTTGTCCGGATTCTCTCCATAATTCTTCAGGATGAACTAAAGGAAGAAGAAACAGAGAGCAGAGGTCCATAAATCAGATTTTAAAAACTAAATATACGTTTTTAAGGAATCACACTGAACATTAAACATCCACTTCAACTTTCTGCAGCTCCCATCAGGCTTTGCCAAGACTTCCTCAGCCACTGTAATAAGTGGCAACCTACTTAACGTCAGGTCAGGAGGCAAACAACACTTGCAGACACACTCTTCTGTTCTTTTTCTAACGCTGCTGTTTCTGCCTATAACGAAATCATCACGGATGCAAGAAAGACGGTCACAGGACTTCTAGAAAGACGTACGATGACACAGCAGCAGGACAGGCAGGCATTGTCCCGTCCTCTGTCCTTTGCGAGAAGTTATCATGCCGGGTAAACAGATGAAATAGTGGATTATTTATCAAGATCCAGCATTTAAAAAACGAGAAAATCTAGCAGCAGTGTTCAGTAATAACTGTTATATTAAAGGTCAAGCATATTAGGTAAGGAGTCACTCAGACGTTTGCATATGAAATATCTTTTGAGCACCATTTTTAAGTGCCACTCTGTGAATCTCAGGCCTCATCTTTCACACAGCATTTCTTTTCATGACGGTGCTGGTGTGGGGAGTCTGTTGCGAATAATTATGGTAACGCAAGAGGGCAAAGGTCTGTTATTTTATCTGCATCAGGAAGGTGCTGGCTGGAAAATGGGCCACAAGATAAAAGACGAAAGAGACGGAGGAAAAAGGCGAGATGTGAGCCTCAGAGTGAGCGACTGTGGAGGTACGACGGGCTGAAATTCAACAGTTCACCTGTGAGAAATATTTGAATATCACACTTTCCATCTGGCCTGGCCGCACATCGGTTTGTTGTGTCATCAGAACACACACAAACAAACCTTTAACCTTAAGTTTGCTGCCCTCTGAAGAAGAGTTACAGCATGTGATATGTTCATGCACGGTTTATCATCTAAGCCTGAGGAGTACACAGGCTGTTGGTCTGATATGTGGTCTGTGTTTTGGCAGCATGGATCTTACATTTGGGAGGAACCAGTTGTAGTCACAGGTGCATGTGACAATGAGATCACTGTTAATATATTTGGCATGTCGTCAGTCTGACTGACTTCAGGGCCCTGAAGAGCCAGGCTCCGTGTTTTGGACCCCGTGTTTGTTAGTTTGGTGTATTTATAATTAGTCAGCCGCTTCATTAGAGGCTAATTATCAACTTGGACCTGAGCTGTTAGCGTCTTATTAGCTCGCATGAAGCTAACGTTAGCAAACAATAGGCGGTGGTCAGTTAGCTCGTTCTGGAATATTCCCCGACAGACAGACGGACAGACAGCGGCAGCTAACCGACACTTTGAGCGGCAGTTGGCTTCTTAATCGTCCATAATCCCCTCTGTGTGTGTGGCTGACTTTCGACCTCAGCCCTGTTGCTCCTGTATCCTCCCCCAGCTCACACCCAGCCCAGCTCACCTGCCTGACGGCCGGGCTGAACTGGAACTCCCCAGCCTCCTTCAGATCCAGCCAGATCATCGGCATCCGGGGGACCGCCTCCATCGCGGCCGGCCGGCTGTCTTCACAGAGGGGTGCTCTGTCAGGCCGCTACGGTGTCAGACGAACAAAACACGTCGGTAGTTTTTGTGGACGTTAAAGCGAAAGAAGCTTTCCTCCAAACAACTGTGTCATGGATCCATTTACACTGAGACCGGAAGTTGGGAGTGCACGTGACGTAGGTTTCCCAGTACGTGCCGCAAGGGCTTGTGGGAAATGTAGTAGTCAGTGATTTACACCTGAATAAACACAAGAAGGCATTTTAAGATTATTAGATAGATTTATTTAGATTTTTACAGTTTCTCTATAGAATCCTCTGTGGCCCACGCAGTAACAGAAGACGTAGCCTGTTATAAACTCATTTAGCCATGCTTTCAGGTGACTGTATTATGTGTTGGCTCATTAATAAGTAATATAAGCAATTTGACAATCCCCACTGTTATATTTATGGCCTAAACAATAATCAATACACTGTCTGTTAGAGGTTCTGCCATGAGGTTTTTATCAACCTTTATCCAGATTTTAAACAGTCACACCAATACGTCGCTCATTAAAATTATATATTCTTTATGCTTTTAAGTGGTTAACAGCTTTTATTTTGTTATTGTTTTGTCAGATAAATACTGTTTCTGTTGGGATTTGTTTCTTGATTTTTAAATGAAGCTATGAGGCCATATGATATTTTGAAAACTGAAGTTAATAATACATGTTTGGTGTTGTTCTTAAGTTGTTCCATTGTTGCCTGAATCAGGAGAATTATCTTAAATTATTCAGCTGACTTGGAAGAACTCATATTTCCTAAAACGTTTGAATAAAAGTGTGAATAACTCTTCAGAATCAGGTTGGCTATGAACAACAAAGCTAAAACCGGATTATACCTTCAAAATAAAAGCGTCAATTTATTACTAATCAACTATCTATCTTATTTTGAAAGGCTGAACCGGAAACTCTCGCGGTTCAACCGCCCTCGCTTCATACTTGTCATTATCGCCGCCATTTTTGATCCCCAAATAATAATAAAAACAGCAAATGATATTTTTTTTGTTTTCGGGAAGAAGTTACGAAAGTTTAACAACCAACTAACGTTTACAAGAAACCCGCGTAACTAATATAAACCGTCGTGACGTCGTCGTTTTGAGGTAAGTGTCCTAAAACTGATTCATTAACAGGAAAACATTATTTTATATCGTCACACAGACTTCTAACCCGAGCTAACGGACCGATAAACACGGGTAACAAGTAGACTAACATCAGTTCAGAGGTAATACGCATTTATAAATGTTGTGCTACTCTGTCTGGTCTGTTATTCAGGAGACAGAGCGGGTCGTCCACTAATCAGATGATCGGTGGTTCGATCCCCGGCTCTTCCAGTCTGATACTGAACTCCAAAGTGCTCCCTGGATAAAAGCCTCAGCTAAATGACTAAATACAAATATACATGTAAAGCCTGAGAATCTATTTATTATTAAATATCGGAGCTGAGCTGTCCTCTTCTCCCCGGGCTGCTCTCTCTCTCTAGCGGATGTGGAAGTAGCTCCTTCGGTCCTTTCAGCCGTAACTTCCACCGGAACAAAGCGAATTTAATATGAAGTCAAACTGTATCTTTATATTTTTAAAATCATCCTCCATACATCGTTTAAGCATTTTATAGATCCGTATTATAATTATAGCGTGTCTGCCTTAGAACGATATTTTAAAATGCTTTCTTAAACCTGTTATAACTCTATAAATCTGTTATAACTTATGTAATTACTATTCTTTCCCACAATAACAGTGGCACTAGCATCAGTCTCTGATTTGCACTTACAAAGCCTTTGACTTGGTGTAGTTTGTGCAGAATAAACATTAAGTAAAAAAATATAAAAAGAACATAGGAAGATAAAAAAAAACAAGTATTAAAATATAAACAATATACATATATACACAATATCTTCTAAAATATGATAACTTTTACTACATTTCAGAGGGAAATATTTCACATAATTAACTCATCTAACAGCTGTAGTTGCTTGTTGTAGCAAAGTAGATGTATTAAAACTTATGATGATCTTATGAAACACAATGCAGTGCTATAATAGCTCCAACTCAACCAACATAAAATACTTCTTCACATGAACACACCACTGATAATAATCCAATAATGTAATACTGTTGTCCAAAACGTAATGAAATAACAACACAGAGACAGCTGCTTGTGAATCCGAGCGTCCCTTTACTTTAGCTCTTCACAACCTTTTATAACCATTAATATAAATAATAAATAATAATGTGACACTTTTGTCACATTCATTCACATGCTCAGATTCATGTCTTCTTATCGGCTGTTTCGTCCAACCAGCAGCCTAAAACAAAAAATATATTTTTAAAATGATATTGAGAAGAAAATTCAAGAAGCTAGAAATAATCCAGCATTGAAAGTTTCTTCATAAAACTGAGAAGATATCAGATCATGAACGAGACAAAACTAGTATTAAAATACAGTGTGTCACAGATGATTTCACACAGATGAATCGCCTCGTGTGTGTCTGTCGTGTCTCATCACGGTGTTCCTCCTGCCTGCCTGCAGATGTCGCTGGTGTATCTCGGGCAGCAGCTGCTGGAGGCGGCACGAAGCGGGCAGGACGATGATGTCAAAGCTCTGATGGCCAATGGAGCTCCGTTCACCACAGACTGGGTGAGGCTGATGTGGGTTAATTATGGAATAATCTTCAAACTAATCCGTAATGAGATGAGTGTGAATGCTCATCTGCTGCCAAGGAAACAGAGATTGTCGGCTCCTGTTGTCGTTGTTGTGTCGGGCATGAGGCCTCGTATCGAGCTCAGAAGACAAGAAGAAGTAAGAGCAGACACTTAGCGACGGAAGAATCAACTCTCAGAGACTTTACTGTAATCAGTCTGCCAGAAAAAAATTAAGATTTCCAGTTTGTGGCAACAAAAGCATCAAATCGTCTGAAATATGAATGAAATGATTAATAATTGATCAATTATCAAAATAGTTGCCTGTTAACTTCATAGTTCAGCTGTCAGGCACTCAGTCGTAGTTACATCCATCACAGTGTAACACACACGGAGCTTTCCCTACAAGGACACTCAGCGTCTGTGTATGATCATTATTGTCACAGACTCATTACAATAAATAAATCAATTTGATTTCTTTAAAAACATAAAAGCCTCCACAACATTCCACAGGCACTTCCTTTGACTCTTATTATCATATCTATATATAACATTCATTTATAATTTACTGCTCGCAGGCTCTGTGTACACCACTAATGCAGTTTTATCTATAATTTATTTATTATTTTTCCCTTAATGCCACCTGAATGTGCTCAGATAACAGATCGACTGTTTGAATATTTAAACGAGGATCGTTTATATAATCGTTTATATGCATGAATTCAAAATGAAGCATTAATGAAGTGAAGGAGATTTGTCACTCTTCGCCCGAGTGAAGCTGGCTGCGTGTACGTAACAGATGATCATTCAGATTTCTTTTGACTCGCAGTGTCAACACGGGTGGATTAGCTCTCTTGCCTATGATGCTGAGGGGAAGACTTTCACGACTTTCACAAACTCTTCCATCAGTCGTAGTTACACCAAAAAAGTTTGTCTAAGTTTGCGTTCACGATAAATCTGACATGTACAGAGCGCCGCATCAGAGCAGACCGAGGCCACGTTTGGACGGGGTCAGGCGCTGTGGCGAATCACTGCAGTGTTACGCTGAACGTAACCACTGGCGCTCCCTCGCTCTCCTTCACTGTCTGTGTCTCTTAACCACTGCTTGCTCTCGCTCTCTCAAACCATCAGACACAAACCAGATTAAATTTCTTTGTGTTTCTATTTTGCCATGTAAGTTTCAGTCAGACTCAGATTCAGAAGCTGCTTCATGAAATAAACAAACACGACAAGGTCGAGTATCAGAGTTTAGTCCATGAATCCACCTGGATAGTCTCAGTTTCAGAGACATTTCAGACTGACTGTGGAGGTTTGACCAGTCTGAGTGACTGAACTTCTCCAGCTAGTCAGTCAAGTCAAGTTACTCAGATGGCATCAGTTGAATTATCCTGGCTCTAAAAGAAAGACTGACCGTGCAGAGTTTGAAAGACGTGCATCGAGCTGCATTATGCAAAGTGAGCGTGACCCATACAAAGGACCAAATGTCAGGAGAGCTAAACCTATCATTCTGTTTCTTAAGAGTTCCTTAACTCTGTTGAAGTGAAATACTAAACCACTGAACTTCTCTTTTAAAGCTCTTCAGAGAAATGAGTGTGGAAGTCAGAGATTTGAGCTTTTCCCTCAAATCTCAGATGTGGTGGTTTGCAGCTGTGCAGCTACAAACCTTCATGTTTTGTGCACGTTAAGTGAACTTTCCTCTGGATGAAGATTAAGATCGTCTCATCACCTCCAGCTGCTCTTGTTCACTCTCCCTCTTTTCCTCCAGCTGGGCTCGTCGCCGCTGCATCTCGCCTCCCAGCACGGCCATTGCTCCACCGCCGAGGTGCTGCTGCGCGCCGGCGTCAGCAGGGACGCCCGGACCAAGGTGGACAAGACGCCTCTTCACATGGCCGCCGCAGAGGGTCACTCCATCATAGTGGACCTGTTAGTGCGGGTGAGGAGAGACATCTGCTGTGTGCATGTCTGTTATGGTGTGTTGTAGATTATACAACTCAATGAACTACTGTTTTAGAGTATTTAAAACTTATCTGGTGTTTTTAACATTGATTGTGCACACTCCACCTCACCTTCTTTACCTTTCAGACATGCCTAGTCACAGACACCTCGTCTCATCACCTCCCCCTCTTTCGTCTCCCTCTGTGTTGTGTTTTTTTTTTTCTTCTCTCTCCACCGGGGGGTGCCGTGCGTCTGTGCAGAACGGCGCCGACATAAACGCCAAAGACATGCTGAAGATGACGGCGCTGCACTGGGCGGCTCAGCACGGCCACAGGGAGGTGGCCGAGCTCCTGCTGAGGTACGGAGCGGACGTCCACTGCCTCAGCAAGTTCGACAAGACGCCCTTCGACATCGCCATGGATACCAGCAACACTGAGCTGATGATACTGCTACAGGTGGATGGATGGAGGGTGGGGATGGGGACAGACTGTATTCTGGGAGAGAGAGACACACACACACTCAAAAACAGGAAGGGGTAAAGACAGGAGTGAGACAGACAGATGAAGGATGGAGATGATGAGGGGGGAAAGAAATAGATCTATGAACAGACAGCTGAGGGGGAAAAGAAAGGTGAGGCGTGCAGGGAGGAGGACAGGAAAAGCAGAGTCAGATCATCTCTGTGTCTGCTGGCGTCTTAAACACCAAACACTCTGGTGCAAGGTTACAAAACAAGATAACCACATTTGAAAATGACCCAGCACATTTCAGCCAGCGCAGGTAAAAATGAAGACGGGGTGGGGGGGAGGAGGACACACGGCGACAGAGATGGACAGATAGATGAAGGCGAGGAAGACAAGGAGACATAGATGGATGAATGAGGGGCTTGTGAGAGGGAGGGGGAGAAAGATGGACAGAGATTAGGGGGGGAGAGCGAAGCAGAAAAAAAGGGGGGAGCAGAAGAGAAACGAGGGGAGCCGAGGAGATTAACCAAAAGACGGAAAGGAGGAGGAGAAAAGTAAAAAAGAGAATAGAAAGACAAAAGCGCGAGGCTGCAGGCGCAGGCATGTTTGCAACAGTTCCCCCGTGGTTTAAAAAAATACGTTTGATGTTTTCTAAGTGCGACGAGCGAAAAGCTCCAGGCGTTGCTATGGTTTCAGTGGCCGTGCAAGCCTGTCTTTGTCAGACAGCCATGTTGCAAACTGTTCTTACCATAACGCCCGCGTTCAGACACCATTTCACACAAGATCGGATTAAACCAACAAACAGGAAGCACGCTAATGATTCACATAACGGGAACTGTGGTTGGGGGATTATATTGAAATTAGCTGACACACTGTTTGGCCCACATGCTCTCCTACAACAGGCCTTATATAACAGAGGTGTGTGTGTGTGTGTGTGTGTGTGTGGGCCTTCAGGTGGAACGTAGGAGGTTTCAGTTAGCGTTAGATAACTCCCGTCCTCGGTCATGACTCTTCAACTAGCCGGGATACAGATAGCAGGGCCTCGAGCGAAAGCAGCAGGTTCACCCATGAAGGATGACACGTGTTTATGAAACATAAAAAAACACCCACCGCGAGTGTGAAACGCTCCTCTGAGGTCAGCGTCTGAACGGGCTGAATCACCATAACACCACGTTTATTATCGCAAGTAAACTCACTGATGAAGCAAAACACTGGAATGGGTGTTTTATTTTGTTTTCCTGAGACACATAAAACCACAGAAAGTGTTTGTATCCTGCCCATAAAACGATGACATTGCTTGCCTCTCTTATCGAGCGTGCACATAAAATATCTCCTTCGGATGCTGCACTGAAAATGAACCATCAGCGGATAAACAATGAAACTAAACTATTAGTTTTAAACCGTATAGCGGACGTCATTTCGTCCACCATTTACCGCGTGGTTACTTTTGGTCAGAAAATAGACCAACTGAAGAAAAAGAGAACGTCGCATCATCAACGAAATGACTCTCAAAATTTCTCACTCTCAGTAGATCAGTTTCACCTGCCTCAACAGTTTAGCCGTGCCTCTCTCTAACAGAATGAAACTAGTGGCTAAAAGTGTCATTTTCAATTACACAGCACTGATGCTATCATAGTATGAGCGATGTCAACTAAAGACACTAATACCAGATGAGTGCTCTGTCGTCTTGTGTGTAAACCTTTTGATCTCAGTTACAGACAGATGAAAATGGAAACAATTGGTCGGGTTATATTTTATACATCAAAGCATTTCAGTGTTTTATGCCTGTCGGTTTTTTTATTGGCTTACAGATTAATCTAAAATCCAAGACATCAGACTTTGTGTCATGCAGCACTTTAGAGTTTAGTTTCCAAATTTGAAAAATTAGAGTGAAGCATTTTCCCAACTCTCTCTCACACACTGAAATGTTCTCCGTAATAACTCGATAACGTTACGTGTGTGCGCAGGACGGCATGCGGAACCAGGTAAACATCAACCCAGAGTCCCACTACATTATCAACGCTGGCAGCCTGGTAAACCTCTCGGATATGATCACCACCGCCACCAAGACCGCAGCAGGTACGGCAGCACACATGCATACATCAGCTGTGTTTAGTGCACAAACAAAGTGACAGAAACGATGACTGAAAACAGATGGAAGGGACGTGAAATTCAAAATGTGCAGGTGGGGAAAAAAACCTCAGGAGACGTACTCTCCAGAGACACGTAATCGTATCTGACAACAAATAAGAAACACCTGGAGGATCGATCTGACCATTCACTCCTTTCATTTCATCCATCCGTGTTTCTCAGCAAACATCAGCTTGTCAGTAGCAAGAGCATTCATCTAAAACTCGGCATTTAAAGCATCCTTCTGTCCTTCATCGTTGTGGCCAACAGCTTAATGTTGGAGTAGTCCTTGGCGGCAGCTGTTATCTAACAATACAAGCCAACTGTTCCTCAGGCAAGTCAGAGGACGCCATGGCTGCCGAGTCGGTGGAAACAAACATTCAGCATGTGGTGGGCGACGGCGGGCAGAGGGTCATTACCATAGTGACAGACCAACACGGCAACCTGCAGCCGGCAGCCCTGGGCCAGCAGTTCATCGTCACCCTGCAGGGGCAGCAGAGTGAGTGGGCCATCGAGCTCTCCGACCAACACTGACGTCATCATTTACAAAACAACATTTCTAAAAGAAGAAACACATATAAATACATCACACACACACACACACACACAGGAGTCAGCCAGCTGGAGTATTACAATTCTGCAGACTTCACACACACACACACACACACACACACACACACACAGTGGAGACTTCAAGACAGAGGCACTGAAAGTGAATCAGGAGTCTCACAGCTTCACCTGCTGGGACGAGTTCAGACAACCTCGAGATGACATTGCAGTTTGTGCTTACTTGTAACTTGAATCAGACACGACTCTGTAAAACAGAACAAATCCTGAAGACTGAGTGTTGAAAAGCTGCTTATCAAACTGAATTAATGTGATGTGAAGATAAAAAACAGACACAAGAAAACATCTTATTGTAATGACGTCTAAATATGCCAAATAGCACGTCTAGTGGAAAATAAGCCACATAAAACAGGTTTAAAGACCAGTGCTTAAGATTTAAGAAGATCTACTGACAGACATGAAACATTGTGTTTTCAACCACTTAAACCTTGTTGAACCGCTGTGTGTCTACGGTAGCCCACAACAGACAAAACTAAACAAGCTTTGGCCTTTTGCCTTTTTTGTGTCCACAGTTGAGCCTCCTGACTCCTGAGTGCGTCTGTGTGTTAGTATGAAACGTAGGTGTGTTAAGATGTGCACAAAAGAAACCTGAACCTGGCTCCATCACACCACACACACAAAGACGAGCTGCCGAATGACAGTTCACTGGATATAAGTAGCACTCTAGTACACACACACACACCCACACACACACCAAACAAACACACATTGTCTGAGACTGCAGCACAAGTAAACAAATCACAGCGCTCTCACGTACACTTTTCTGTTTTGTGGCTGCAGTGGTGGCGTTGTCAGCCGGCGCGCTCACCGAGGAGGTCGTGGTCGAGGAGCCCGCACGCAAGAGGAAGACAGCCAATCAGGTCGGCCTGAAACAGAAGGTAAGCCAGGAGGAGCTAGACACATAAACAAACCTGTTCTACACTGGCTTTATCTTATGACAGTTCACAGTGACACTGAGGGCCAAAAAGCGGCACTCCCGCGTCCGTCTGCCCAGCGACTCGGCAGACAGAGTCACACGATGTCACTTTCACAGATTGAAAATGAAATGTAGGTCGAGCTGAAACGAGAAAATAATTGGCGGAGAATTCACAACCCAATTCTGGGAGAGACTGATTCAAATCCTCGCTGGGAAATGAGTCAGATTTTGGTCAGCAGACGGCAAAAGATAGATAATTGTTGTTCCACGTTTATAGCTGCAGATCATAACCTAATGATTCAGTCCACCGCTGTGCACACTTACTTTTGTATCACTGATCGGTAAGTTTATTGTTGTTTCATTTGGTTCTTCACTAATAATCTGTTGGTTTTATGTCCAGAGGGTCAAAGAGAGTCGCGAGCAGCTGGAGCAGCAGCTACAGGAAGCCAAACTTAAAGCTCAGGAGTACCAGCAGCAGCTCCTGCAGAAGGAGCAGGAGGCCGAGCAGTACCGCCTCCAGCTGGAGCAGGCCATCGCCACCAGCAACAACAGCATCAGCAACAACAACAACGCCACCACCGGCGCTACAGGGACGCAGGAGGAGCAGCTGGAGACGGCAGAGGAAGCTGCAACACAAGAGGCGGAAGCAGAGGAGAGGAAAGAGGAAGGAGAGGTCATCGGTGAACTTGCAGAAGGTGCAGCTGTGGATGTGGAGCTCCACGCTGCAAAGGAAGCAGAGAAAGCTTCCTCCTGTCGGAGAGGCAGGCGCAGACGCTAGCTGACACGTTTTCATCTATTTAATTGATTTCAGGAGCACACACTGATCCAGCAGAGGGAAATAGTTGGCATCATGGTGACGTTCAGTTCTTCACTTCATCAGCACGTCTGTGTTTTTCATGAACAGACTCACAGCTGATCGTTTCTGTATTTACCAAAAGTAGCACTGCCGATAATGACGCTTATGTTCCAACAATCTGCCACAGATCACGACTTTGTCGTCCAGAATTATTCCTTTCAGGCTGCCGAGGCTAAGACTGTTAACGTGTGGCACATTTGCAGTGATACAGCAGGTTAAACTTGCAATAAATGCAGCCATGTTACAGGCCTGCATGTAAAAGTCTCATTCAAAACATAATTATTCTTATTTTTAGGTAATATTCACAATAGATTCACACTGGACCTGTAAATCTGACACTTTGGTGAAGAATTAATCTTCTTAGTCTTTTAACTGTAAACAGCAACCCCCCCAAAAAGGAGCTGATCAAACCTACCTGTGTAAAGGTCGGATTAGGATTAGGACGTCATCTTTGTCTGACGGAGGCAGAAAAATAGGGACAAAATTAGCCGCGAACATTTCCACAAACGTGGCTGAGACACAACTGTAAAGATTTCTACTGAAGATGAAACAGACAATAACAGGACAGAAGTTAACGCTGCCATCACAGATACATCATTAGTGACTAATTAAGGCAAAAACAACAAATGAATGATAATTAAAGGTTACCACAGTCATCTGATCCAGTGTTGGAGCTTTATCAGGTCAAATGGTGAACACAAAGTCAAGTTTAAGGTCAGTGGATTTAATTTCACGTCTACCTCCCCCCGAAACGTTAAAGTCCTGCTTGGTTTTTGTTCCATTCATTAGTTACACAGTACTAGCAGATCCACACTCTGCCCCTCTCAGTCTTAAATGTGTTAATTATTCCGTGTCGTATTTTTGTGTTTACATCATTCTTTCTGACAGGATCTGTGACGAGGGCCCTCAGAGCGCGACGTGTCACTGCGCCTGCACAGTACGGACAAAGATAATCATGAGGCAATTACAGTAAGAGCACTTCATGCTCTCTTATCCAGGGTGACCTACAGTGAGCAGATAGGAGCTCTGTGTTGGGACGGCGGTTGATGGATGCACCTTATCTTTTTCTGGGAATTAAACTCATGACCTTTATGTTTGTAGAGCAGCCGTTTTACCTGCTCAGTTACCGTCCGTCCGGTTCATATACGGTGTGATATTATGGGCGTAACATGAATAACAGGAAGGCAGACACAGACGCAGAAAATCTGACTTAAGTTTAAACTTTACAGAGAAACACCAGTAACACTTTCTTAAAGGGGCACTCCACTGATTTTACATATCCACAGACTGTATACAAACATGGACGACACACCTCCACTTCTTAAACAGCAATGAAGCCAAAATATCTGACATAGAGCCACCGCTGTCTGCACAGTAGTGATCGAGGTTGGAGCCTCTTTTTCATAGCTTAAAATAAATAATTTAAAAAAAAGAAAACACTTAAATAAACATCAGATGATGTTAAGAACGACCTAAAACTACTTTGTTTTTGTTTGACACGTACTGCAGCCAACCAGCAGGGGGTGATCAAAATGTTTTGGCTTCACTCATGTCGTCCATCTTTGTATACAGTCAGTTATTCAGAGCCACAGAAGGAAAATAATCCAGAATTACACACACACACAAAAAACAAACAGTCAAATGACCGTCAAACAAAAACTGTTAAATTACAGTAAAATATCAGAATTCAAATAAATGTCAAAAACTACAAATTTATTGAAATTTTCAGTTCAGGTTTTGCAGAGAAACTGCAGAGAAATTTGAATTATTACGACCAAACACCGTCAATAATGTTACAGTACTAACAGTTCTACAGAGAAACACTGTTATTTTACAGATTATCTTTGAGTTATTATTAAGTGACCACTCTGTGCTTTTACATCAAATGATGTCATTTACAGTTTTACAAGTTAAAAAAAACAGAAAACTGCTGTAAAAATGTTATTTTCCTCAAATTCATGCTAGTGATGCCGTTTGTAATCTCAGTCTGGATTACTGGGGAGGTCTGAAAGACTAGAGGTGTCTGTACACTGTGACACGACAACAATGTTACAAGTTCATCAGTCTAATTGTCTTTGGGTCGTAATCTGTCTTACGAATGTGTGAAATCAGTTTTGAGGTGTGTCATTTGCTGCGGACACGTCGTCAGCTCTCATCATCCGCCCATCAAGGCTGTGAAGTCGGTCATGGCTGGAGAGAATTCAGTGAGGTGACAGTTAGAGGTACAAGATGTGTTTTTCCAGCAGTAGTATTACCCCGTTCACCTCAAAGCTCTAAATCAGCCGTCAGCTGAGGTGTCTCGCAGTAGCATACAGGAGCATGAGGCTCTAAGTTTTCACCATTTTTCTCTCAGCTGTCAACATGTCATGTGGCACAGTCAAAAACTTGCACAGTGTAGAGCACCCTTAAAAGTCAGGACACCTCAGTCGCTTGGATTTTGATTTTTCTTAAATCCTCTAACTTTATGGAAATCCCTGCAGACAACTGTGTAATCTTTTTGTCACTAAGACATAAAAGGCACCTTAAAAAAGGGCAAATTATGTAATTCTGGTGCTAAAAATCCAAACATTTACAAAAAGAAGACAGATTGTTGCTCTTGGGTTGATTTACTGTCAGATTTTCTGACAGTTAATATTCTTGTGAACTCTTTATCAGGTTTTGTTGACTCATTGTGTGGTTGTTATGATGTTTTAGTGTTCAGAGAAGCTGAATATGTTTAAATCTGGAATATTTTTCAATAAAAATGTTGTTTTTTTTGACTTGGCATTGTGTGTTCGTGTATGTAAAAGATCCAAATACTTACTCGTTATTATTTGCATGTGAAATTCTGCAATTATGTAAATTATCCACATTTTTTTTTTTGTACTTGCAGCCAGTTGAAGCATTTATCCTCCAGCTGCGCTGCTGAAGCTCTCCAGTGGTCACCAGTAATGACTATCATTATACTGGGCAGCTCCCAGTGGCCAACAGTCAGACACTGGTGGAAAAATATCGTTGCACTCGGCTCTCTGCTCCTAAAACCCTTGAAACGTGAGCACAGAGCAGCTCAGTGGGAGGCAGCGCCGGCGTTTGATGTGACTCCTCTGATATATTTTGAGGACTAAAGCAGATTGAGGCCGACATGAATCGAACACATCACCCGTCCTCACACAAGATCGCCTGTAATTTTTCAGAAGCACCTGGGGCCTGGGTATCCTTGCTATGTTTTGAAGGTTGTGTGAGCACTCACACAGCCTGAGATCACCTGGCAGGGGCCCCGAGGCTGTCCCATCGAGACCAGAAGTGACAGCGCCTCATCCGTCAGAGCCCCGAGGCTCACGACGACCTGCCTGAGGAGAACGGCTAGTAGAATCAGTGCCACCTTAAGAGACAGCCTCACCTGATTTTCTCTCTCTGTCGTGCCAATAAGCCCTCACACCGATACATCATACTTAAAGCAGCGCTGCAACCTTTCTACCATTAAATGCTAAATGCTAAATGCTACACTGGCTTGTAATCAGGTGAATCGTGTCATCCGTCGAGTTTCCTGATGGACAGTGAAGTAAACTGCTGCCAACTGTAGCTGCTGTTAGCTAATGTTAGCTCAGTTTGTTAGCCAGGCTCTTACATGATTCTCGCTTCAGGTGCGAGAGGTCCGGGGTTCAAATCCTGGACGAGCCCGTAATTTGAGACAAGAAAAGTGGTCATCAGAACTGAAGCTGGTCGAGCAGGCAATGTAACTCGGCTTAGCGTTGTCTATGTACGTAACGGCAGAGGAGAAGAGGCCAAAGAGGAGTTTAGTTGCTTGGCAACAAATCACAAAAATACAAATTTCTATAAATCGCTGCATTGTCCCGCCTTTGTTGTTGAGACTGTCTGCGAGATGCTCGTTTCTATTCTTAGCCAGCAGTTCAGCTGGAGAGATGGCAGCATCAATCGACTGCAGGGTGGAGACACTCATGGTCCCCAGAGGATGAATCCGGCTGACTTTGGTGATCCTCTGATGTTTCCCCCAGAGCTACCGGATGGATTGAACTTCAACTTTCTCCACAGCACCATCACCAGGAGCCGTTTCCCCAAAGATAGACTTTGACTGTGGCTCAGCTCGTCAGGTGCCTCGTCGTCACCGCATAAAGATTTAAGACTAATTTGCCATGAATTCTGGGCAAATCAAGCTCAGCTCTGTTCACTCTAGCAGAAAATATTTGCCTTCTTTGAATCTGAATTCATCCTCCTCTGCCACATCACTGATTCTGATGTTTATTCATTGTGTCTGACAAATATTGTTTGGGGTCATGACTCCATTCTCGTTCTCTTTGCCACATTTTATCCGTTTAAGGCTGCGACAAATCTCTCTTAATCTCTCAGCTCATTGTTACGATCAATTTTTCAGTCAATTAGCTGTATTTAAAAAAACAGAAACCATCCATCAGAGTTCCTCAGAGCCTCGGAGGACGTCTCCGTAATTTGCTCGTTTCGTCCGACCGACCGTCTACGACCAATAATTCTTTAATTTGAGTCATATAAAGTCAGAGAAATGCAGCAAATCTTCACTAAACCAGCAAATATTTTAACACCGAGCTGCAGACGTGAAGATCGCCTTTTCTTTGGTGACAGAATATTGTAAATGTCACCACTGTGAAATCAATTATATATCAGTATCAGTGGTTTCTCTCCTCTTCTCGCACACAGGAAAAGGCCTTTCCAACTTGTTCAGAGACCCATTAAATTAAAAATGGAGGATGAATAGTGAAATGGGGCATTTGGAAAAAAGGGAATAAATTCAGCATGAGACGTTTGAGCGTGCACAGCAGAGGGTGAAAATAATTCAATTATCAGTGGCTTTCTTTTAATATGAGTCATGTTGCATAAAGCATGACTGTGATATTGATCCATAATGGTTAATGTTCCCCCGCGTGCTGTTAGGGCGTGTTTTAGATTGGATTATAATCTTTGTTTGGCATGAACTAATGAGATTTTAGAAAGCTTTTCTATTTTGGTTATCGCTCAGGATGATCAGAATTTCAAACACCCCGAGTGATACTTAGAGGAACAAAAGTATTTTTTGGATGAGTGAAGCTTTTTTTCCTGAGCGAAGGTGTCATTCTTCTGCGTCCCAAAAAACTGTTTTCAACTGCTCGGCTTCCTCCTCCTCCTCCTCCTCCAGCAGGTTTCTGTATGAACAAATGATGCATGTTTAGTCCTGCTTTCATATTACAGCCGTTATCAGGAGAGGATGGCATCCGCGGCGCCTGTTTTGACTTTTAAAAAATGAGCAAACAGTGAAAAAAGGCTTTGGCATTCGAAGACGTAGCTTGTGTCTTACATAATAATCCAAAAAGCGCAGACTGCATATTTCTCCTCTGTGGGATCAGCTTCGCATTTGAAATTCTGATCCTGAGCTTCAGCTCCAGGCCCCCCCCCCCCAAAAAAAACTAAATAATACAAAAAGATGTGTGATATCAGCAGAATTATTAAGTAACACACACACACACAACAACAACGGATACACTCTCTAACTAAATTCACAGGTCGATCTATTCGCGTCTTGCTTCAGCGTGGGGAATGATTTTTCCAGGGAGGTGTGCAGCAGCAGATGATTGCATATCAACATATTCAGTGTTGGTGTCAGAGAGAAGATTGTTATTCTGCATGGCGTTCACGGGAAGGTCTCGGCTCAAAGAGCAGCCCGGGCCTGGAGCCTGGAGACTACTGTGTGTGTGTGTGTGTGTGTGTGTGTGTGTGTGTGCAGCCAGACAAAGTGTCTGGGTTCACAGAAAACCAATCGAGACACCTGCCGGCTAACGCTGCCAGCCGCTGATAAAACGGGGAAAAAAGAATGTATTGGGCCTCGGGCTCATGGAAAAAGGGCAGGGCGGCTCAGAACTGGTCCTAACATCTGCCACTGTCACAGAAACTGAAGAAATAAAACACATTAAATGGCAGTTGTGTTCTCTGATCATTTTTATTTATTTATTTTTTTACAAAAAAACGGCGGCTCCGGGCGAAAAAACAGATTGAAACAAACAAACCAGAAAAAAAAAGAGGCTCCAGTACAGACAGGAAATAGCTGCTTGAGCGACTGACCCACAGCTACAACATCAGGATTAAAGCACTTCACCATTTATCATGCACGGAGAGGATACTCTGCAGGAAATACATGCGGGAAAACCAAAAAAACTCATCACGACACCGCAACATCTGCGATAGGTAGGAAAAGGCCACAGCAGATCACAAGAACATCACATGTCGTCGAAAGGGGGGGGGGTCAAAGTTCACTTCCTGTCCCGGCAGGAACAAAGAGCAGAGTTTGTTTATTTTTTTTATCTTTTTTTTTTCAGCGGGTTGTATGACATCTCCGTGAAGTGCAAAGACACGTCGTATCAGTGTCTCCGCTACCTACGATACTGTAAACAATCTACACTATAAGGCGCACAGTTGAAAAAATTGCCCAACGAAAGAGCCACGACGTCAGTTCATAAAGGGTTTGATGTGAAAATGTATCATCGTCATCATCTTCATCATCAACACTCTGCAGATGTGGCATACCAACTGTCAATATACCAACTGCAGGCAGTAAAATGCTGTTTTAAGTTTTCTTTAAATGGGCACTACACCGAAAAGAAAAAACTACATTTAAAGACAGAAACCCATTTTCTTTCTTTTTCCTAAAACATCAATCTAAACTTCTTTTTTTTAATTTTTTATTTCAAATTAGGCACAAGGTACAGCACAGTAAATGTTTGTTTTTTTTTTAATCTTCAATACCTCTTTTGGTTGTTGACATCTAAAGACGTGGACGCCGGCCTCGTTTTATCGCACACACACTGAACGGTTGAAGTTACTCGCTGCTGGCATCTGTCCGTCCAAACCTTTCCGGAACATTAAAGGGAGAACTTTTTTCCTCGACGGTTCCCTTCTTTGTAATTACTCGACCTGCTTTGTGACCTTGGCAACCAACCGTCCACCGCAGAACATCTTACAGAGACATAAGGCATTAAACTCCTCTTCGCTTTTGGACCTCTCGTTTCTGTCCACAAATTAAGACGCTGAAAACAAACAAACAAAAAAAAAAGACCTCAACAACCAATCGACTATTTATTCTTTTTCACGAACGGTTTTAAACACTGATTGTCTACATTATCAATAAAAATCTAAAGACGTAAACATGATAAAGATGTAAACTGTTAGTATCCCACTGGCTTAGACCTCAGAAAGATATTCGACCCTGTGTGAGATGTGAGAAAAGTCTTCCACACATGAGATGGAGGAGGAACGAGGTAGTCCACAAGAGAACTGATGGCGGGGGAAAGGGGAGGCGGTTATGGGGTCACCGTAAGTGGCTCTGGTGCATCACTTGGACTCGGTCGTGGTGGTTGGATTAATTAATCTTCATAGCATAGTTCTTGGTTGTCTTGTAATAGTTGAGAATTTTCTGATTTGGCAGGGAGAAGCTGTTGAACTCTGGTTGGCGCTCATTTCGACGACGAGACGTCGAAATTCTTTTCAGTCTGAACTTTCAGAAGATTTTCTGAAAGCTGTTGTTTTCCCGGTGAATCAGCAGTCATTTGTTCTTAGGGCCAAAGTGCTCTTCAAGCATCAAATGAGTCTTATTTTTTTTAATTTTCTGTTTTCCAATCTGTGCTCCCTCGGCGGGGGTTCCTCAGACGATGCGGTAATCGAACGTGTCCTTCTCGGTGTGGTCTGTCCAGTTGGACGAGGGCATGCTGCGGTACGGGTCCAGCAGGATGCGGAAACAACGCACGATGAGCAGGGCCAGGAAGATGAAGAGCAGCAGCACGAAGACGAACGCTGCCTTCTGTTCCAGCGTCAGGTAGGAAGGCACGTGATGGCCGCCACCCGACCAGGACAGCGTGCTGCTGAAGTGGCCCTCGGCCATCCTGGGCACATCCATGCTTGATCGTCTCGGCTCCAGCTCTTTGTCGGTTGCTGAAAGATTTTGGAGGGGAAGATGGGCTCAGCCGGCGGATAAGACCTGCGAGACAATCCAAACAGACGGATTATACTGGAGATCGTGTCTTCTTTGGTTTGACAGATGAAACAAGACAATATGAATTTAATGTAATCGTGGAAAAAGTTTCATCTCACAGACGAGAGGAACAAAGCAAAATGTCTCAGACCAGAACAAAGTACCTTCAGATTAATTTATTTTTGGAACTTCAGGCGAGAAGCTGTTCTGTGAGTAAAGAAGGCTCAGGGGACTCCTTTGGCCTTGAATTTCTTGCAGCTTGGGGGCTTTGAATTGGCACTTTGGAGTTTTAGTCATACAACACTTACTAGAGGCCACTGGCTTCATTAAACCACAGCAGGCTATTCTGACATTTCCACAACATATCTCCACTGAAATGTGTCCACATGCGACCGTTCTGCATCTGCAAATGAGATCCAGTCTGTTCTGCTTGGTTTTAAACATGAGGAAAGGTTACATCAATGAGGAATTAGCTGTTCTGTTCTGTGTTCTGAGTTTTTCAGACTAAAGAAGAAAGTGTTATTAACCACCCAGCCAAATTTGAATGATTAAAAATATCGACAAGTTTGTGAAATCAGCTGTCAAAATCAGGTGAAAATAAATTCTCAGCTCAGGGTGGCCTCAGCGTGTCATCGAGCCGCCCTTTAAGGACCGCCCACAAAATCCTGAGACTGAAAACTGGAGAAAAACTGTTTGAACCTCTAACTCCACATTTCACAAATATATATTGTTCAAAGTCTTTTCATGTGTTTTCAGCAACTATTTTCCAACATATTTAATGTGTTTGAAAGAAATCTTGGAATTGCCTTTACAGGGACTTTAATGAAGGTAAAGTAGGCGCCCAAAAATCTGTGAACAAACAAATCAACAAATCAACTGACGTGACAAATCCAGTTTGTGCTCAGATATTTGTTATTAACAGTCGCATTAAAAAAAACAAAAACCAACAATGCATTTCTGCTTCCCACAAGTATCCTGATGCAGTTCCTCCCTCCGTGCCACAGAGCTCCATTGTCGTCTAAAGACTATTAAAAACACATAAATGAGCCACACTGTTGCACTTGAGTGACACAATCCTTCATTACCAGGAAAACACACACACTGTAGTTTATTTTGAGTCAATCATCCTGCTGCCAGAAATACTCACTAGAGCTCACCAAATCCACATCCACAGCTAAAAATAGTTCCCAAAAAATCCACTGTTTACTCATGTTTGAGGTACATTTCCTAAAAACTACAGCGACCAACTGGGTTAGGAAATTATTGAGCCTTTTAATGGTGCTGTCTCTAAGAATACGCAGAAGGTCGGAGGTTAACAGGGGCGCAGAAGCTCATTTTTGGCCCCTGGAAGAGCCTTGAACTAACCCTAATTTTAAGCTCAGCACATCAGAGATTGGGCAGTGACAGCAGAGAGCCTACAGGTGGTTTGGTAAGGTCTGTCTTAGCTGTCTGGAGTGGACTCATTAAGAACTGGACATCATTTTCTCATAAAAACAAACCGAAATGTGATTTTTATTTTCGACCAAACGGAGCTAAAAATGAGCGTGTGAACAGCTTGTGCAGCTTTCTGTGTGGATCATTTGTTCTGGCAACAAATAAAACAGGCGCGATGAGTGTGAAGACCGTCGGATTGTCTGTTCTATAAACAAGGTTGGAGGGTGTGTGAGATTTCTCAGACATCTCAGACTGTTTTTGGTTGTTACTCATTTATTATTTCACAAAATATCGCTAAATTTTGTTCCTCGACTTTGTTGCTGAGTTCAAACAAACAGAGCAAAGTCAGATGCAACGATCTGACCAAACTTTTTGCTTTGTGATCACGTAAAACCAAATAACATCTATTACTGCATGTCTACAGCTGATATGACAGAGGAGTTTCATCAGATCAGAGAAAAACCTGAAAAATATCCAGAACGTTGCAGAAACATGTTTTTTCTTCTCACGACTTCTCAGGTTGAACTTTTGGGACCCGCTCATCTAAACAAATGATCTAGATCTGAAGTTCACCTAAATGTTCTTTGCAGTTGTCCATTATATTGACAAAATGGGGATGCACATAATTACAGTGAGTACAGAGAAAGAAAAGGATCTCATTACAATAAAGAGATGTTTCGTCCTGATGGACTCCACCGCAGCGTCACCAGATCTCACGAGTTTTGTAGGAAATACAGAAAATATGTGACACAGTAATATACCGTGGAGTTACTTGTCAACAGCTGCCAGTGAATTTCACAATAAGAGCAGCCAAAATGAAGAAAACATGTTGTTGGAGTGTGACCTTGGCTTTTCTTGTGAGCTAAAGAAAACTTTGCTTAATTGGCTCCACTTATCGCTTCCTGATCAATTACCAAATCATCAATTGGCCCTGAGAAATGTTTGCATAGGCCCTAAACCTCCAATCTTTTCTGGGGTTATGTCCTTCGGTTACGCTTCTGTAAGCGTGAAGAGCCGTCACAGAGGCTGGAAATCACCTGGGAGGAGGGAGGTGGTGGTGGATGTTATGAGACTGCTTAAAGTGACAAGATGGGCAGCACTGCCGTCGTTTTCTGCCTTAAAAAATAAAAAAAATAATAAAAACCTCTGTAACTCTCAGGAGAGAGGCAGAGAGAGGGAGCAGCCTTCAGCCCTGCCTCGCTGATCAGCAGTCTGTAATCCATCACACTTAAAACTCAAAAATGATATTTCACAGCAGTGATTCATTGCCCTCGCTGTGAAAAATGATCAGGAACGGGTTGTTTTTTGGCTTTGTCTGCCGGTTTTCCACAAGCGTTTACTGTCAAATCATGATCTCGCCTTCTTGTCCTCCAAGGACACGGTGAGGTTACTGAGTATTAGCACTTTGTGCCATAAACCACTCGGCTCTGTTTGTTATGTAATGCACTTGAAAAGAACATTTAATTCATCAGCAGTTATGTGAGTGAGTGCTCAAACATTTAATCTTCCTCTTGTCAACTTTAAAAGAAAGAGAGACACGGTGCACCGTTCTGAAGAAGGTCGTTCATCTGGAAAAAATCTTATTTAGTCCTGAAATAAACTGCAGATGACAAAAATACAGATAAACCACGTCCAGGCCGACGTGTTTTTAAGTGCACGAGTTATTTTGGTCCAATCAGTTGACGGCTGCTGTGGCGAAGAGATGAAACAGTGTCAGGCACCGAGAGTAAAACTGACATGGAAGAGAGTGTGACAAGGACACGGAGCCAAATTTAGAAATGAAGCCAATTATATTGAAAAGTTGATCTAACCTGCAGGGCGCAGTGTGTGTCTGTGTGTGTGTGTCTGTGTGTGTGTGTGTGTGTGTGATGACTATGATTAATGGAGAATTCAAAGTGCATCAGATGAGGTGAAATGAAATGATTTAGTGGAGTGATTGGACTTTATTTTAACAGCGTGTTGTCGA
This sequence comes from Protonibea diacanthus, assembly GCA_028641955.1. Classification (NCBI taxonomy): domain Eukaryota; kingdom Metazoa; phylum Chordata; class Actinopteri; family Sciaenidae; genus Protonibea; species Protonibea diacanthus. The sequence goes on along the minus strand of CM053983.1, from coordinate 25,654,398 downwards.
TAATTTCACAATATAAAACGTCCTGTGTGGTTAAACGTCAGAGGAGCTGTTACATCTAACAAACAGAATAAAACAACACTTTTATCTGTCAAATATTTCACATTTATTTGTATCTATCTTGAATTTTTTGTCTCGCTGTAGCCTAAAATAACGCCACAATGTGTGTGTGAGACAAATATTCACATTTCAACATGAAAACAAGTGAAACTGATCAAGAATTCCCAAAATGCAACAACAAAATCTATAAATAATGAATCATTACAGCAGCATGTTTCTTTTGTAATTAAAGATTCTTAAATAATAAATCTAATTTTTTTCATTTTTTCATGTTTTTATGTGAAGAAATTCAAGCAAAGAGAGAAAAAAAAGTGTGAACATAAAGAAAATCACAAATAACGCACCACTCTAGTTTAACACATAAAAAAAGATATATATATATATATTCTGCCTCGTCCTTCCAGATGCGTGTATTCCAGCTGTGATCAAAGGTAAGACACACCCGCAGCCTCAACGCAGGAACCCTCAACAAGAAGTCAATGCGAAATGAAGAGCCGCCATTTACATGCACGTATATATAAATATAAAAAAGCTGCATATTCTATATCACGCTATCAGGCTTGGCACGGCACTGAGCCGGTACATGAGCCAAACACAGCTGGACTGCCTCTCCGTGCACACGTGGATGCATCACAATCTCCGTGCACCTTTCACACCTTGACGGCACCAAATGAAGGCAGACAAAAGAAGGTGGTGAAGGTGGTGAAGGTGGTCGTGAGTGCATCACCTGCAGGTGTAAACACTAACCTGTTGTTGTGAGGAGGGGGCAGAGAGAGCTCGGGGATCTCCGTCAGCGGCGGTGGCGACTCTCCATTCCGGTAGATTTTCTGGTTTTTCCTTCTTCCACAGCAAAGCAGCGTCGTCCTCGCAGACCTGCGGGGCTCCTCACCTCACGACAGATTCACAATAAAAAATCTCGCAGTGGTTTTTTATTATTTTCTGTGTTTGCTGACTGAGCCGGGCAGACCTCACCCTCTGCTGCTCGCTTGTTGTTTCTCTCCTCTCTCCTCCGTCCTGACGCGCCGCTCATCCCCGCAGACTCACACGCAGGGATGTAGTGGTACCCCCGTCGCTACTGGCAACCTGTTGCCATAGCAATCCTCCAGGTAGGCTCTCTGTCTCTCTCTCTCCCTCTCTCTCTTTATATATATCTATGTCTGTATGTTAGGAGCAGGATGACAGAGGGGAAAGGTGTGGCCCTGATATTACATCTACAAATCACAAATAAAAGACATTTACAAAAAAAAAAAAGTGACATTCTCCCATGAGTGGAGGTCAGAGGTGACCTTTGCAGTCATTTCATTTCATTATTAAGACGCTTGTCATGAAGCTTTAAACACATCCAGGCAGGACACGCACTGGACCTCGCAGCAGATGGACTCGTGGCCGGATGTGGGCAGCGACTGTTTTAAGGTTAAGGTGTGACAGGAATCTCAAGCAGTCTATTTATTATTTATTTATTTATTATATTTTTTATTTGGTGACAAGCTGTTGAGTCTTTGCTGTCTCATCCTGACAGATGCAAACACCGCTCGGAGCTCCGATGGGACGTGACAGTCCAGCGAGGGGTCAGAGAGTGACTGTGCAGAGCAGTTTAAGCTTTGAGCTTACATAATGTCCTCAGTCAACTGTCAGCGTCCAAACGTTGTGCAGCGTCTCCACCTGGTGGAGGCTAGCGAGGACTGGAAGAGAGTGACTCCACAGACAGTGTGCTCCAGCACAGGGCGGGCGGATGCATATTGACATCAGTAATGTATTTATCGATGCACAGAGCTCTTCAGAACACCTGAAACCTTCAGTCAGGAGTTAAAGTCTTTAAGGCCTTTGGGAATTATTCACTTTCTTGCCAAGAGTTTGATGAGGTTGTTTCGTTTATGATACGACTGTCATGTTTGTGCAGTAAATAAGGAGCTTAAAGGGCCAGAATGTGAAATATAATATTCATCAGCTAAAATTCATTCAGTCAGAATCATTGCTGCTTATTTTTTTACTTTAGAAGGCGACTTTTACATCGACAAACGCCGTGGGTCCTCGTTCATGGAGTCAGTCATGTTTCTACAGTAGCCCAGTAAGGACAAACTAAACACTGACTCTAGATAGAGCGCTACACGTTTCTCTTTCACACTTCATATTGACGCGAGGGGCGTTCAGTTGGTTGCAATCTGCAGCTTCATTGCCAGATGGCTCTACATCCTCCACACTGCCCCTTTAAGCTAAAGGATGGTTAGCTTAGCTTAGCACAAAGACTAGAAACAAAGGGAATCAGCTAGCCAAGACTATTTCTCGGCGGGGAGCAGTGACGGTGTGTGGTCACCAGGCTGAGGCTCGCTGGTAGGCAACAGGCTAAACTAACTGCCTGCTTGCTATAAATGTCTTTATTTCATGAATATATCAACTTTAATATTTATTTAATATATCTTATCTGCTCTGATGTGGTTGCAATGTCTCCGGATCTTTTTTTGCGTCAGCGTCATGTGAGATTTCCGCATCGCTTTCTTGTTATTTGTAAAAATAAGTTAAACTCTAGATGCAGCATGCACTTAAATTACAAATATACCCTCCTCCAGTTATAATCCATTTAATAGCCTCATTAATGAGAATTTCAGACGTGTAAATGAGGTCTGAGCTGTTTAAGAAACCCTGTTTCAGGTCATAATTGTTTTTTTCATCACCTCATCATAGTTCAGCATCCGATCGTTGCAGTTTTCTCAGTGATAAATGACTTCACTGAACATAGACTGATTCCACACACTCTGTATGAAGACACACACATGTAACACTTTACACAACATGGTTATGAAAGCCTGTGTCGTGGGGGAAGTCGCTGATTGGCCGGCTAAGGACAGCGGAGGTAGCCGATTGGTTGTTGCTGCTGCTGTGTCAGTCTCCCAGCCCTCAGTTCACGCTTCAGAAGACAAAGATCAGAGAAGAAGAAGAAGAAGAAGAAGAAGAAGAAGAAGAAGAAGAAGAAGAAGAAGAAGAAGAAGAAGAAGAAGAGGAGGAGCGTGCTTTTGCACATTTGTAGCAGGTTGCTGTAGCTGAGCGTCAGTGTCTCTCCAACAAATGAGCAAACTAAGCAACAGTTTGATGGTGGAAGTGAGCCATCAAGGTTACTTTAAGTGTAAGAACTCATTCTGCTTCTTGTGACTGTTCATCATTCAGGTGAAAGAATATCTGCAAAAAAAGCTGAGAGTGTTTTCTGTTGTCATGTTGACAAGAAAATGGCCAAACTTCACAGCTGATCTCCAGACGAGAGGTCACTGATTACAAGATTGTGTCGCTTTTTTTTCAGTTGCAGATTTGATGCGTTCAGCATCAGACGCAGGCAAAGTTTTCCTTTGGTATCAAATAAAAGAGCAGAGATGGCAGAGATGGGATTTACACAAGCCTCGAGGGAGACGGTGGTGCAGAGAAGAAATGTGGATTAACCTTTAATCTACACAAATCTCACTGATGTCAGACGGAGCGAGCGCTCCGCTCAAATCCAGAAGAAACTGTAAAAAAAAAAAAAGATTCTTAGAAGGAATTATAAACACTGTGAAGCTTTAATGACTGCTGTTTCATTAACAACATAATGAGTGTGTTTTAATTTGGCTGTATCTGTGTGTGTGTGTGTGTGTGTGTGTGTGTGTGTGCCTTTGGTTTCCTGTTGTGTTTCCATTAGAAAACTACTTTTCTTCCATATCAGACTCCACCCACGAGGTTACGGCACTAAGTCACACACCACCAACTATTTCACTGATTTTGGTGAAACTGGATCATATTTTATGGAGAAAATGTTTTCTGGTTTTCCCTCTGATGTCCTCCGGCTGCTCCGCCTCAACTCTCTGTTATTTACAGAGTTTATGATGGACAGTGAAGTAAACTGCTGACAGTGCTGTTAGCTCACATTAGCTCAGTTTGTTAGCCGGGTTGCCTGGACTTGAGCTCAGATCACCGGGGGAATGTTAGTGTTTGTACCACCAGGAAGAAGTGCTGCTGGAGAGTGGAGCCAGTGTTGTGCCAGAACAGGAGCTGGGCAATGTAACCAGGCTCAGCAGCTTCTACGGACATAATGGCAGAGGAGCAGAGAGTGAAGAGGACGCTGACGGAGGAAGCTAAGAAGAGAAAAGGAGAGAGTGAGCGAGCAAGAAGCCGCCGGACAAGAGTAAATCTGGGACTGACTTTTAGTGGTTGGTGAGAGCTTGGTGAAATAAAAGGCTGAAAGACAGACGCCGAGCTGGGCTGACTGCTGTTGGACTAGTCAGTAATATTAGCTGCTGCTGTGTCTGCTGCTGGTGACCTGGTTGATGTTTTTGACCAGAAGTAATGTAATCAGAACAAGTACTCAAGTACAGCTGAACACAGTTACACAGTGGGATTACAGTCTGACAGTGGAGGTGTTGAAATGTAAAAATACAAAGTTCTGTACAATGTTGCCTTCAAGTAAAAGTCAGTAGTAGCTATAATTAATATAATTCAGAAATGCAGTGACCTTGGAGTCTTAAGAAACTCAGTTTTCAAACAAATCAGTCAGTTTTAATCTGGATGTCTCTATGCAGCTTTTACTATTACTACAAAATGTTGAGCTTAATATGACAAAGAAAAACACATTTGAGAGTCTGTAACCAAAAGATGTTTGCAGGAAAAATTACTGAAACGACTGACCAAGATATTAGATATTATTAAGAAGTAGTAAATACCATAATTTGAAATATATATTGTTTTTTTGTTCAAGTATCTGGATATCTAAATATCAGCAGCTCACATTTTCTCACATTCAGTTCCTCCTCTTCAAAATTCATTGCCACTTTAATTAATCATGTACTCATGTACTGCTGGCTTTGGTTGATGATCAGCATTCTCTCTCCTCTCATCCACTTCCTCTGGTGTCTCTATGTAGTCACATTTATCAGTCAGACAAGGAAAATTGGTTCCTAGCCCAAGGAGGTATTAAGACTTACAAGGTCAGGTAGCAGCTCCTTTGCAAGACTTTTCTTTATGGAGAACTGACAGCAGAGAGCGGGGAAGATGTTCGCCCTGCAGGCGCTGCGAGATGAGCTGGACCTGCCTCGAAAATCCAGCAAAGTGAAAAAGCTGCCTGACTGTGAGAGATTTCACTCATCACAGTGATTTAACTGTGCATTTACTCAAAGTCTAGAACCACTGTAATCCCTCTGTGTAACTATGTTCAGCTGTACTCGAGTATTTGTTCTGATTACATTACTTCTGTTCAGAAACTAGTGAGTCGACAACTTTGCTAACAGCCAAAAATCAACCAGGTCACCAACAGCAGACACAGCAGAGTGTGAGAACAGACACCGTTCAGCTGATCACAGGTCAGTGCAGATCAACATGATGTTGCTTCAGTTATCGGTTAATCAGCTGATTATTTTCTCCATTAATCGATTAGCAGCCTTCTCACACTGATGCTGCTCACACTGGTTGAGTATAATTATCTCATACTGGCAGCACACACCGCTATCACTATCAACATCTGTGTCTAACTGCCGGGCCAATATTGGCATCAACAAGCCGCTAACATTGCGGTAACCTTAATACATACACCCATCACACACACATTGTCATCTTAACAGCCTTGGAGGAAAAAAACAACCAAAAACCGAGCGTGTTGCCAGAACTCGCAGCCAACGCATGCTGCATGATGCGATGCCAGCGACTTGGCAGCTGTCGGCTGAAACCTGCTCATCACCACTCGATACCTCTCTGCAGCTCGGTTATCCTTTTATTTTGTAAAAATCCTGCCTGGCTGTGTCAAGATGTCTGCGAATCAAGAGGAGGAATCCATTAAGCACACCAGCGCTGATCGACCCTCGTGTTGACCCAAAACACGGTCACCTGATGATGAGATCCGACAGCCTGCAGAACAGGAACAAAATGAAATCTGTGTTTGCTTCACAGCAGTTTTGTTGTTGTTTTCATGTTTGCCAGATTTCTCTGAGTGTTTTCACACCACAGGTCGATTCTTATCCGCTTTTGTCATGCAGGTGTTACGAACAAACAATTTCCACGCATGAAAAAGGTCAGCGCTTTATCTAAATCCAGGTAAAAGTATAATTAGGTGTTGCACGGATAATCTGGTTAATGATGATTATTAAATCAGGTCACATGATCTACACTGTAAACCGGTTACTGCGACTCTCACAGTAACTCTATCATTACTGTAGTTTTTGACTGAATACACAGTGTACTACTGTGGAATGGTTTGCAGTAATTCACTGGGCACAAACACAGCGGTACATCACTGGATTTAACACCCGAAATGACCAAAACACAGACTTTACTTTAATCAGGAGTCAAAAACAGACTCACAGTCGGCCGTGCGCAGGCAGTCAAATCAGGCAAACAGTTCCAGAGAGGACTGAGGTGAGACGGCTGGTGATCAGACAAACTGCAAGTAGGTAACAGGCACAACAGGTTCAGGTGACAGGAATGGCCGGAAGGCTCACAGCACCCTTGGAAACAATCAATCTGGCCGAGACCAGCTGAAAACTGGTTTCTATATATAAACACTGTGGCTGGCTGTGATGGACGGAGCACCTGGGTCGGCTGGTGAGGGCAACTGGAGGGCAACGGGAAGCAGGACAGGGTGTGGAGGTTTTTCAGACAGACACACTGAGAGTCTGTGGATGACATTCTGTCGCTAAAGGCTGCCCTCCCGCCTCCCCTCCAGGTACACAATCCGACATCCCCCCCTGAGGGTAGTCAGGGTGGTGACTGCAGGGAACAGGCTGAAAATATAGAGACAGTGACAGGGGCAGAGAGCAGAGGCAAACACAGAGTTATTAGAGGCTGAGTTGGGCGGAGAAACAAACTGGAATGAAGAGATGAACAGAAGCAGGATGGAGGAGAGAAATAAAAGCAGGATCTGCAGCTGAAACAGGATAGAAATTCGGGTGGAGGAACATAATTTCAGATAAGGCTGAAGGATGGAGAGGCATCAACAGGGACAAGGGCCTCGAAGGGAGCTGGACTGCTGGGAAACTAACTAACAGATTAGAGGGACTGCAGGAGGATGCTCGGATTGTGGTAAACACAAGTAAGGTTAGCTGACTGAGAGTCAGAGGGCAGATCAGCTGAGCATTGTGTAAGAGAAACTGCTGCAGAGAAACAGATGAAAACAGGAGACACAAAAGAGGAATCCTGTCTGGGGATGGCTGGCTGGCTAATGAGGGACTCTGGGAGGGGGGGATGAACAACCAGCTGGGAAGCAGAGGGTTTGACTGACTGGTCAACTCCAGCGGTGGCCAGCAGCAGACGATGTGAAGTGCTACGCAGCAAAAAAATGCGGCCCGGGAACCGCAGGGAGCGGGCTGGAACCCGAGGAGGAGATGACAAGCAGAGGCCACAAACGGTGCCGGCTGATGTACTGAGAATGGATCTCCAACTGATGTGAGATATACAAAAATATAAGAAGCTCCACCACTGAGGCTGTGTACTGTGAAGTGTTTGATACTTTTGGGCCAATCTGACGGAACAAAATAAACTTCTCAAACTTTATAAAAGTTATGTTCAGAACTATCTCTTCAGGATATTTCCTGTACGCCTCAGGACCTCGAGCTGCTCCCCTCCGGCAGGAGGCCGCCGTCCATCAGGACCAAAACCTTCGCTGACCAACCACTAAAAGTCAGTCCATATTTACTCTCGTCCGGCGGCTTCTTGCTCTCTTCTTAGCTTCCTCCATCAGCGTCCACTGCCATTATGTCCATAGAGGCTGCTGAGCTTGGTTACATTGCCTGCTCCCCCAGCTCCTGTTCTGGCACGACACTGGCTCCGCTCTCCGACAGCATTCCCCCGCACACTTGGCTTGTAAACCTCTTCTTCTTCTTCTTCCCGGTGGTCCAAAACTCCTGCGGTACTAACACTCCCCCGGTCTCTGAGCTCACAGTCCAGGCAACAATTCTTAGTTTCAGGTGATTAAACACTAATGAAAACACATTTATGAATAGATCTTACTGAATCGGACACACTGGACCTTTAAATAAGAAACTATTTGGTAAAAGAACGAGTGAACGAGGTCATAAATTCAGCACTTGAGCAGAAGAGGGTTGTGGTTCGATACCCAGCCTCTCCTCCAGAGGTCAAACTGGTGTCTTAAAATATATTTTCATCTCACTTTCCAGCTGAGAACAAAAGGCACATCTTTGTCTTCCCACCAGCATCAAACTGCTGTCCTCTTCTATGTTGTATTTCTCATAATAATCCGCAACTGAAAAGACGCAACTTATTCTGCTTAGCACAGAGCTCTGGGTGTGTTTCTATTTACGAATATAGTGAATCATTTCAGGGTCACGACACGGGATCAGTTTGTACGAGTTTGTGAAGGTATTTTCGCCGGTAGCATCAATGCAGAGAAAATGTCGCTGTGACTTCCTCTACTTAAGATCAAAGAAACACATTTAATCCCAGTTATTACAGTTCAGAGTGAGAGAAGTCTCGTTTGCTTTGCAGACTGTCGGACGGAGCTTTACTGTGCTGGAAATGGATAAATGGAAAAATACTTCTTTCCCCTCCAAAGCTCCCTTTTATTCCTTTGACAGGTGCTCGCAGAGTTCTTAATGAGCTTTGTAATAAACATTTTTATTTGCTCTTTTCATGACAACAAACACAAATAACACAAAGTGAGAAGTAATCCTGGCAGACGTGTGCAGATCTCTTAAGCAGGATTAATTCTCACCAAAAAAAAATCGTCTCTTTCATGTGAGAGCTTCCAGAAAGTCATCTGATCACTCAGCTTCATGCAACAAAGTTATGCAGACGAGCATTTGCATTTAAAGAGGTGCGTGTCCGTCACTCGAGTGCCCTCGACTCCTGGGCTGCATTTCGTGGATGGACTGATGAGACGGCGTGGACCTTCATGTCGCCTGCTCGGCTTACAGAGTTCTCAAATTAAATTTCTAATGAGGTCACTAAGTGCGAGAAAACACATCAACCGCGCGCTTTAACAAACTTTTTGTGATGCTAAAGTTGCATGAGACTCTCCTGAAAGAGCGAGCTGGCATCCGAGTCAAACCATCAAGGGTACTAAAAGCACAGCTGAGGGCGTTATTGATTTCCTCGCTCCTCTCAAGGCTTTTTCCTCTGATGGGCTACTTTGCTTGACACCTCTTTCTCCCACTGCGACTCGTCTTCATGGCTACAGTATGAACTCAGTGGCACGTCTTCCCTCCAGCTTTAATTAATAGCTTTGTGCTTCTTTCAGCTCATCTATTCCCTCAGACTAATTGCTGGCAGAAGCATCTCTGCTAATCCAATTTGGAGTCCTGAATAATCTCCAGGAGCGTCTCAGGCATTATTGAGTATTTGTGAGAACCTGCAGGTCTAATGGCCGACTGTGTGTGCACTCCATTTATCTGATCTCAGAGAAGGAAATCTTTTTTGGGGGGCTGTTATCCTCATCACACAGCCACGCGAGCTGAACTGACATGCTCTGGATGTGATGCTCGGTCTGTGACTTAAAGATATATAACAACAACATGTCACAGTTTTGATATGAAGGTATGATTACTGCCGGTGTTTCGCTCAGTCCACAGTGAAAGCTGGTCGAGGTGGTGAAGTTAAGCCTCAACTACAGCCACAAGTTTGCTGTTTCACTAATATAAATGTGGTAATAAGTTATTTTGTGTTTTATTTAATTTGCACATAAAAATACAATTGTTCTCTCCTTTCCTCTCCTGAAAACTTTAGGTGAGATAATCAGAATCTCATTAAACAAACGTAATAAAAGACAGAAAGAAAAACAAATAGAAAAAGAAGTAGAGCAAAATAAAAAACACAGTTACTTCTTGTTGCAGTTGTTTAACATACTTTACAGAGGGAAACCAAGAAGATGAAGATCATACTGCAGCTGCAGCAGCTTGATGTGTGTTCATGCACAAGTTTAAATTAACGGAAGAAAAACTCGAATGCATCGCGTCTGTAGAAGTTAGAGTTACCTTCTGTTTCTTCTAGTGTCATCGTCATGCCTCCACACTAAAGAATATAAGGAAAATGTAACTGCAGAGATCTTAGACGTTCACTTGTATAATTAAACAGTACACGAGTGTATGAAGGCGCCGTAGCAGCAGTGACATTAAACATTAAAGCTCACACAAACACAGGACAGGACTGGAACTCACTGTTCAAGTCCTGAAACCAAAAGTCAGTGTTCATTTTGTGTTCAGGCACTAAGTCACACACCACCAACTATTTCACTGATTTTGGTGAAACTGGATCATATTTTATGGAGAAAATGTTTTCTGGTTTTCCCTCTGATGTCCTCCGGCTGCTCCGCCTCAACTCTCTGTGATTTACAGAGTTTATGATGGACAGTGAAGTAAACTGCTGACAGCTGTAGCTGCTGTTAGCTCATGTTAGCTCAGTTTGTTAGCTGGATTGTTGTGTAAGTGGCTCGTTGGTCTAGGGGTATGATTCTCGCTTTGGGTGCGAGAGGTCCCGGGTTCAAATCCCGGACGAGCCCTTAGTTTGAGACAAATGTTACTTCTGAAATGTGGAATAAACATTAAAACTTGGTGAAGAAACAAAATGTGAACACATATGTGAGTTCTGAACTCAGTATAACAGAATATTTGTGATTATTGTTGATATTTCCTGGACCAAATAATTAATGAAAAGATGTTTCTGGTTTTCCCTCTGATGTCAACTCTAAACTGCTGCCAGCTGTAGCTGCTGTTAGCTAATGTTAGCTCAGTTTGATAGCTGATGTTAGTTCAACTTGTTAGCTTCTGTTAGGTCAGCTTGTTAGCTCAGAGCACTGGGGGAGTGTTAGTGTTTGTACCACAGGAGTTTTGAACCACCGGAAAGAAGAAGAAAAAGAAGAAGAAGAAGAAGAAGAAGAAGAAGAAGAAGAAGAAGAAGAAGAAGAAGAAGAAGAGGTTTACAGGCCCAGGTGTGGGATAATGATGACGGAGAGCAGAGTTGGTGTCGTGCCTTGACCTTGTTCATGTTTGGCTGTCAGCAAAGTTGTCGACTCGCTAATTTTTGATCAGAAGTAATGTAATCAGAACAAATACTCGAGTACAGCTGAACACAGTTACCACAGTGGGATTACACTCGTGTATGTATGTGTTTTATGTGCAAGTTGCTGATGTGCTGAGTATTAACTATTGTGTGAAAAGCCGTATTAAATCACGTCCTTAACACTGATGTCACAGGAAACAGGATTTGTGTGTAGATAAAGCTTATCAGGCTTCATGGAGACTTCCTGCACCACCTGTCAGCGGACACAGGGTGTCAGTATGTAGCTACGAATCTGCTTCAGGAGCAACCACCACCACCACCACCACCACCACCACCTCCAACGAGCATTTTTCAACTGAGACAGTGTGTTTGAGGAATTAATGGCTGTGGTTAAACACTGTTTGGATGGGAATATGGGGGCGGTCAGTACAAACTGATGGTACACAATGCTGCCCTGATGAACTCCGGCCAACCGGACAAGTCTTTAATTTACTAAAGTGACTGTCTGGAAGAGTTGTGGGCCCTTCACCGACATGCACTGCAGAAAATCAGCTATATACTATATCTTAATCTGTCTAGTCCACACAAACACACACAAACACACACACAGCCTCTGTGTTTTTTAGGATATTACATCATTTCTGACCTCCACCCCTGTGAGAAGAAATCACCCGGCACAGAGGAGCTCATAAAATGGCTGGATGCTTTTGTGTCTTCTTCGAGTTTCAAGTGGAGAAGGTTGAAAGACGGCGATTAGGTCCGGGCTTAATTAGCTGGATTAACTAACCTTCTGATTGCCACAACAAGGTTTTTTTTTTTTTCTTGTGTCACATCATTTGAATTAATGAGCCAAACTGACGGGAACCAATGAAAACTGGAGCGATTGTGAAGCGGAGTGATGAAGAACGCCTCATTTCCCTTCAGTGTTTGCTGTCTCCTGGCTGGCTCACCTTGATTTGGTGATCAGAGAATCTCTTTGCTGGTGATAAATTTACAGGAACGTGCAGTCTGAATGATATTTTGCAGGCAGACAAATCAGGAGATTATTCAGCAGTTTCAATGCACATCCTGTAGGTTTGCATCTCACTGAACATATGTGAGCCCTTTCAGCCGGCCTCGTTAAAGCACACATTAGTCCAATCTTTATTAATGATCAGAATAATCTTAAATAATGCCGTGACATGCTGAGAAATTACCCCATGCATCTCTCACAGCTTCCTGCATCAGGAGCGGAGAGGACCACGCGCTGTCCACGCTGGCCGTCACGTCCTCGTTCTTTTGTCATCCGCTCTCACACGCTGTCTAATTGGACTTTAATTATTCTGTTCTGTTATTGCTGCTTCTCATAAAAGCTTCTTCACTGAAGGGCCGGCGGATGGACGGCTTTTATTGTGAAGCAGCTACAAGCGATGACAGACTTCTAATTTGGTGAGAGTCGTGGGAATGCACATTTTTGGCAATTAGCTGACACCCGATCGTGTTTTTAATGTTTCAGTTGCAGAGGAGGGAAAATAAAGGAAAGAGGGAAGAACTACTGCTGGTCCTCTTCTGTGTAGTCTGCCATGTTTCTACAGCAGCCCAGAATGGACAAACTGAACTCTGGCTCCAGATCGGGTGTTTTGTGGCTACTGTAGTTTTGTACGGTGAGACGAGGAGGCCACTGAATTCTACACAAATAGAAAAAATTATGACTTTGGTTAGAGGAGCATCGTTGTCACGGTTACAGTAATAACAACATGGTTACGGTATAAAGGAAATCCATTTATCCACCTCGATCACGTCACATGACCTCCTCATTTACTCCAGTCAGGGTATTCTACCTGAATGTCAGTTCAATATTCAGTGAACACTAAAATAATCAAACACTCTCCATGTGTTACTTTTGTTTGTTAGCTGGCCTGTTAGTACAGACTATGAGAGCAACTAATGATGAGACATAACACACATATTTTAGTTTACATTCAAAGTTACACACCAGTGTGGTCAAGAGGGTCAGAGGTCAGTGTTATACTACAGAGGCGACATTATGGAGGATATCTTTGGTCTTAATAGAAAATTAAAAGAGATAAAAATGGAAAAGATGATTCATTCACTACACAAACAGGAATAATCAGGTCATAATTAAATAAAAATGTAAAGTGAGATTTAAAATGCAAAAGCTTAAAAAAATATATTGGATATGAAAAAGTGAAGTCTTAATCCTGCATAACTTTAAGCCTTAATATAATGTGAACAGGTGAGTTGTATATAAATTCACCCTCAGTACAGTTGTCATGAACGGGGAAATTAGCTATAGAGACCAAAACTGTTTTTTGTACCAGGCTGTAAACATGTTTATTTCTGCTGTGAAGTTGGACATTTGAACATGGAGACTTATGGAGACTGACTCACTTCTGGAGCCAGCCTCAAGTGGATGTTAGAGGAACTGCAGTTTGTGGTTTCTCTTCACAGACACAGAGGTTGCTGCGTAATGAAAACACACTTTGTGATTGAACTCTGTGGTAATTAAAGCTGCATTCATTGATTTTGGCACAGAGGAATCATCATGCTCACAGATTATTATTAGTATCAGTCACTCACCATGAGCTGTGTTCCCTTTAGCTCTGGTTTGGCCTCCACCAGCCGCAGGCTGTAGCAGGTCGTGTACTGCGAGGTCATCAGAGCTGTTTTTTGCAGAAATGAGCTGTCGGCTGCAGCGAGGTCAGTGATTCACATTTCTCCTCAACGTCTTCCGCGACTCCTGTAACCATGAAAACCTCACCGACGGTACTGAAGCACGCAGAGGCCTCCTGTGCTGCTCGTGTTGAACGCCGGCTGAAAGCAATGATCACATATTCATTAACCAAACAGCCCTCACCTCCTCCCCGCGAGAGAGACGTGACTCATATGATGCATGTCTGTTGATTCATCGAACAAGAAAACAAATGGGTGGCGAAGAGAGAAATCAATGAGGTGAGTCTTTGAGATCAATCCTGTGGTCGCGCTGCCGGCTTCTATTTTCTGCTCACACACACACACACACACACACACACACTCCACACGACCCCAAACTCATTTAGAGTGACAAAGACTAAACATGTTACTGCCTGCACAGAGAAATCTACATTCCTCAAAACTGTCATCTCCTCAATCTCGCCGCGACAGTAATGATCCTGAGACGCCCGCCATTTTGAGACATGCAATTTAAAGAAAAAATGAGTTTGAGGAGAAGAAGAAATGTCTGAGGAGAGGAGTGAGGAGGAAGGAGAGAGTGAGGGAGGAGACAGCGAGGGAGGAGACAGCGAGGGAGGGGAGAGTGAAGGAGGTTTTTTTTTTCTTGCTCTGAATCATTAGTTCGACGGGAGCTCCGCTGGTCCAGGACTAATTGAGTATCAGCGTGAGCCACGGGCGGGTCAGTCTCAGAGCTGCTGCCGTCAGCATGCGCAGGCGGGCGGCTGGGAGAGGTGAAGCTAGCAAAAAATGGAGCCATACGGGAATCCTTGAAGTTTAACAAGACGCAGCTTTGAGGGCTTCGTGGTGGTGGAAGGAGGACCGGACCGTGGAGAGTTCGACATCTGCATCCAACTTCCAAAAAATTAATGATGCACGAGCACCTGAGACAGGTGTGCAAATATTCCAGCCCGTCCTCGGCAGGAAAACGGCTACACGTCATCTGTGTGAGCAGTTTACTGCGGCGACCTCTAGAGGCCGGGGTAATTATGACGGGAGTAAACGAGGTAAGGTGATGCAGTATAGAGAGCCTCAGGGGTCAAATGTCAAGGTGCTAACTGAAATTAAAACTACAGATAGATAACTTGGGTTAAAAAGAGCCTCTATCAGGTCAGACTGCACTTAAAATCAGAGGTAAACAAACTCGTTAAAAGAGTTAAAAATGACCCGCCCCGCGTCCTGCCGCCACCGTCCACTGCCTCATCGCCGTCACTGTCACTCCTCCAGCCCTTCACCTGTGCCCGCCGCTCCAATCATAGACTGACGTACCTTCTGGGAAACAGCAGAGTGGGGTTGTTTTTCTCATCTAACAAGAAAAAAAAGAAGAAATCCTGAAAATTCTGAACTTCCTTTAAAGAAAACCACGAGCAGGTTGTTAAATTCGACCGTCATTCTTTCTTCTCAAACTAAAATTTTTTTCAGCACGTAACGTTGCCTCTGACTGAATTCAGCTGAAACACGTTAAAAATGCTGAAATGATCATCAGACGATAGAATAGCGGATGAACTCTACTTTTCTTCTTCTTGTGCACTAACACACTCAAAACAAGACGAGCCGAGCTGATCGCTTGTTGATCTGTGGCTTCATCTCTGACATTACTGCAACAAACACCAAACACCGAGTTAGTTATCAAGATCCAATTATGTTTTTTTTTTTTTTAATTTCACACTTACTTCTTGCAGTCTAGCGCACTCTAAAGTCAACACCGTGTCAGGGTTTTTTATATTCCCCCTCTCAGGGATGCAGATGACATATTCAGCGCTGACATGCGAGTCACATAAACAATTAACTTATGACCCGCGGAGTAATAAGAGCGGCTACCACACAACGCAGGAGAGGCAGAATGTCTGAAAGAGACAATTTTCTTTCTCCTGTGAGGGAGGCAGCAGAAAACTGGCCTCTAATCTTCACTCGCTGATTAGAAAAAGAGTTGAGAGGGAAATTATGAGTTTACAGGAGTGTGATCATGACTGTGACTGGAACATTTCATAAAGGGGAACCGGGACTGCTGCAGGATTTGTTGAATTATCAGTCAGTACAATGACGGCGAGAAAGAGCGATATGCTGCTGAGATTATAACAATATAATAAATTACAATTATTGCTCCCAGGTTTGATGTCTTCAGGTATGAATTTGGTCTCAGGACAACACTGTCCTCAGAGGTGCAATAAATGAAAATCCAATGACACACAATCAGCGCGTCATCGATCGGGAGTTAAGAATCCATCCAAAGTCACTTTGGACGAGGTGCAACCTTCAGCGAGCCACACTTTGTTTCTGTACGAGCCGAGCTCTCTCTGCAAACATTTACACTTTCTTGCAGGTCAAACAGAATCCACACGCAGTGTTTGTAACTTTAAGCTAGGCTCGGTGGACTCGTCTGCACTCTCTGCTTTTTCCTTTTCTTCTTTTAAAGGGAGTTGAGAAATGTGCTCCTTGGCCCCTGAAGGAGGAATTTCACCTCGTCTTGGCTCCGTGTTTTCCTTCAGTTCATTTTTGTTATGCACAGCTTTCCAAGCATGAGGAACGGCTGGAAATCAGACGCCAACATCTGTCTTATACCCATAAACCCTTGAGTTTTGGGTCGTTTTTCTGTATTTGTTCAGGATTATCTCTTTTTGCTGCTTCAACCAGCCACACAGCAGTTATCTTGTTAGCCCGCAGATGCTGTACTTACACTCTGACTTTCTCTTCGGGCACCAACGGTAGAATTAAAAAGAATAAACACTCCAGAGTTCAAATAAACTACTCAGAGCTTATTTGAATTCTCAATCTGTATAAATACACAGTGAGTGTGGAGTTATGCTTTCTATGATGCCCCGCATAAAGTGACAGAACTCGTCTTTCGACAGCACTTCACAGGTGAGTCCAGAAAAAAGGTGAAACAACAGAAATAAATGACGTTTACGAGCAAAGCAGACATAGATTTTTGATTTCTATGTCCCAGGTGATCGGAGATTATCATAATCTAACTATTTGCAGGTGTTTCTCCACATAACTGTGGGCGATGACTCTGTATTGGCAGATCAAGCCACACAAACTACTGTCACATCGCCGGTGTCAGTGAAAGATATTTAAAAGATGGTGAAACACCCCGAGCTTCCCTCTTGTGGAAAGTTGATCCAGCAGCATCGATTGTGGCTCAGAGAGAAAAAGAGAAAAAGAAAGAGGAGTCCTCCGTTTGTTTGTCTCAGGACAAGATCTAAAATCGCAGCATACAGAGCTGCTGAGGACCGTGATGGCACGACAGGAGAAGCTAGATTTCTGTTTTTAAAAGGTCAGACATCAGAGGAACAGGCTTCGATTTCACACTGAGGAACTGTTTATTTCTAAATGTTCCAGTTGTATTATTCACTTCTGCACCAGCAGTACTTTTAAACACTTTTGACCTCAGGTCCTCAGCCCTGTTTTTCTCTTTTAATATGGACACAGTTGGTCTGGCAGGACAGATTTGTGCAGACTGAGCTGTTGGATGATGGTTATCACTGTGGACTGGGAGGGAGCGCCCAGAACCGGTTGTGCTGGGGGATTTCCAGCTGGCTTCAACAGGACAGTGATGGAGTCCAGGCCTGCAGAGGGGAGGTGGTGGTGAGGTGAGACGAGACGTGGGTGGGTGGGAGAACTGGGGCGAGATGTCCTGGTGAGGACAGGTGCAGGGTGAACAGGTTATGGCAGGCTGAGAGTGTGTGAGCACAGACGAGCCTGCGTGTGAAATCAGAGTCCTCATGAAACAGACAAGCACAGGTGGGTCCTTGTCTCCGGGTGAAAGTGTCTGAACTGCTGAGTTGAGACCTCTTCTTCTTCGCCTGACCGCTCTGGATTGAACCGGTAACACACACACACGCATAGACACGCTACTGCAGCACTGGGGGTGTGTGTGTGTTTGTGTCAGGCAGCGGGCCACGAGCGCCAGGCGTGCCAGGCATGCCAACCATACCGGCCATACCACATAACCGCCTACTGACCTCAGCTCTTAAGTGTGGAGAAGGGCAGAGCCACAAACTCACACTCGCCCAAAAAAGACACGTTAGCTGCAACGTCTTCACCGCGTGCAACGACAGACGACTTTAAAGGGTCAGTTCACCCAAATCACACACACACACACACGAAGTGACTTTCTTCACTGCTGTGTTGTCAATAAAACACTTATATTTATATATAAGTATACTTCTCCTTTCTAGTCTTCTGGCTGGAGGAGCCGGGGATCGAGCCGCCAATCATCTGATTAGCGAGTGACCTGCTCTGTCACTCTGCAGCCGCTAATTAGAGGAGACAGGTGCTGAGTTCTTGACCTGAAAACATAAAGTTTGTTAGCACTCACGGGACAACTCTTGTCCAATCAAATGACTTACTAATCAAGTTAAACTGTTAAATAAAAGCCAATAAAATAAATAAATGTTAAAGGAGCTGGTATGTCTGAGAGAAAGGCCGGTGCCGTTCAACGATTCGACGAATAATCTTCACATCAGTTCTAAAGCTGATAGAAAAACGGTGCATTGACTGTAAAACAGGAGTTACATACAGCGGCGCCCCGTCTGGTCTTTGTGTGCTGCATCTATTATTTCTTAAACTCCCACATAGGATGAATTCAGACTGTGGAAACGGTTATATGTCTGAATGATGGTTTGTTATATGTTTGTGTGCGAGTGCTTCAATCTCTTCTGATTTTCCTTCTTCACATGTGGAAGATGCAATATGACCGATCCATAAATAAACAAGATTTTTTTTTAATCTTATCACTCGTGCTGTCTAGACATGTTAATCTAGCAGTTGTGGGAATATGTGCTGAGATACGGCAGCGTATTAACAGATGTCACATCCTTCTTCTGTCGTAGTCTCTGTTGTAAGCTGATAAGACTCGAATATTTATATGTAAACAAGTGAAAAACAGAGTGAGATAATTCCACTTGTCACACCGACGTTCACAAGACGAAGAAGTGTCATCCGAGTGGAGAAAATTGATGAAATTTGAAACACATGATTGAAGTGGAAACTGTGAAAATGAAAATAATAATCTCGTCCAGCTCGCAGGTTTTTCTTTTCTTCTCTTAACATCACACTCACACTTAGCAGTCAAAAGTTTGGACACAGCTTCTCATTCAGTGTTTTTTCTTTAGGTTTGAATTGTAGACATCAAAACTATGAAATAACACAAATGTAAATAAGTTAAAATTAAGAAAAATATTGTGAATTATTTCCTTTTGTCAGCTTCACAAGGTCTTGAAGGAGTTCCCGTATATGTTGAGCATTTGCTGCCTGGAGATGTGTCAAATGATGAAGTGCAAACCATCCCCACACATCACACCACCTACTCCAGGCTTTGTGTTGGGAACCACACATGCAGATGCCATACCAGCTCACCTTCTTTGCATCACACGAATAGTTCATGATATATATTTCCACGTGTTATTTCATAGTTTTCATGAGTAAATGTGTTCAGACTTTTGACTAGTACTGTGTATTTTAAACCAGCGTAGAGCTGTTACGTATACGTAAATGAACTTTTGTCAAATGAGTTCACACGACGCTGATTAACCCCGTCACTGCCAGGTAAATCATGTGTATATCAGGCGTTGTAACTTCTGCTGTCCTTTATTCACCTGGTGGCAACATTTCCGGGGTGCGCCCCAACCTGGACTGTAAGACAGAAGAAGTGCAACATGATACGAGCTTCAGAACCTGTTTGTGACTTTTATAGATTAAGATTTGTTGAATTACGGCCGATATCTCACCTCGCAGAGTAGAAACAGTCTTACAGCATCAGCAGGCTCGTCTGCTGACCTCTTCTCTTCTTCTTGTTGTCTTGTTCAGAAAGTTAAAACCAAACAAACTTTGGCATTAATGCAGGTGAGTTCCTGACAGGTGAGAACACAAACAACAAATACCATTCATACTTTGTTCATGTTTGACCCCATTGCTCAGAGTAAGAAGCAGATTTTTCTCAGTTTTCTGGGTGTTACTGACACATATTTTCTGTCGGCTCCTCACTTATCCAAAGACGTGGACTGTGGGCGGAGCTAAGGTCGGCTAAATGAAGCCTGGTTGCTCAAACAAGCCACCACCTGTGACTGTCGATTGTAGCCGACCTCAAGTGGCCGTTTGAGTAACTGCAGTTGTAGTCACTTCATAGCCGTGCAGGTTGCCTCTCCAAGCCCATGATTCAGGAGCCAATCAAACCTGAAGGCTCCCAGAGAGATAAAGAGGCTCTAACTGACATTTCACGGTGACTTCATGGTGAGACCGGGCCTCAGAAGGAAGCATCGCCAACACACACAAAAGATACACATAAAGAAAAAACATCGCCGGGGCAAAAGGCTGATAAAACTCACATAAAAAAGGTGAATTATGATACAACAGAAAGTTTCAATCTCAAACCAGACAAAGAGGACCGGCGTCCAAGCCTGCCGAGCCAAACACAGCAAAGACGGGCTACTTACTGAGCACGGGGCTCGACGACATCCGCCATAAAATGTGCTGGAAAAGAGGCGGTAAACCAGATGCTTGTGAGATGGCCGTCGCTGACTGCTGGAAAGAACGAGGGCTGAGATGTGGGTCAGTCGTGAATCGATGCTCGGCAAAACAAGTGACACACCGTGCACATGAAGGTTTGATCAGCTCCTCTCCGAGACTGCGGCCGCCACTGCAGCCAGAAGTTTTTTTTTTTTTTTAATCCACTTTGACTGTCTGCTCCATTCGATCAGTTAGGAAGGATTTCATAAGAAGCACTGAGCCCCTGTGATGTTCCTGGCAGCCCAGACATCATATAACAACTATAATTTCTCCTCTCATTCGCCTCAGCATAAAAGGCTCTTTCATGGAAATGCTTATGAAAAGGCAGCAAAGGCGTATCAGATTGAGAAATGTAATAGTTTTCACTGAAGCCATTTTCGGGAAAAAGGAGTCGGTATTTGGCTCCGTAGGGGGGGTGGATGGTGGTGGGCGAGGGGAGGCAGCGGACGGAGGTCTTGTCAGTGTGTGTGTGTGTGTGTGTGCTGTAGCTTTCGTGTGTTTCTCCATCAGTGTTTATGGGGCATTTAAAAGCCTCCAAATGTGCTGCGGTTTGCGGCCTACAAGTCCTCCTCCCCCCCTGAACCCTCCGGGCGAGCTGCCAGCGTGGGCTTACAGTTAAAATAAACAGCACAGACACAGTGAAGTGAGAGTTATGGAGGATTTTTTTTTTGCAGAAGAGTGAGTTGCTGACTCTATTCTTGGCTTGTAAAAAAATACCCACAGTTTTATTTTTATCTGACTGATAAAGGGACCCGATCAGTTTTCTCTGGTTGCATTTCCGTGTAAATATTAGGTCCACCTCGAGGCTCGCAAATCTTTATTCAGCCTCCACTTCCCCGAGCCCAATGAGCAAAATTAAAAAGGATCAAACTGCCGGTCCTCCAATTTACTGTCTGTGTGTTTGTACGAGCTTTAATAAGCCCCTTTGAAACTGGCAGATCATGGAGAGCAATTTGTACAGTTCACATCTTGTTGCAATCCTCCGTGGTTCAAATTCCACTTTGTAATTATATCATTACTCCGTACCTTCTGGTACATGTGAATGATACAGTCAGACTAACGCTGGGAATCAGATATCAGCCTAATAATGGTCAGATCTTAAATACATTCCCATGCAGTGTGTCATACTTTCCCTCTTTTTTCTGGCCTGACAACATGTGACGCTTTGCAGTTTCTCTCATGAAAGCCTGTTACAGTTCGACGTGTAGTCTGGCATTAGTCGCTCACTGACTCATAAATTCTTGTTGTGACTTTGCAGAGAGACGTTGATGTTTAACTACGTGTTGGATCAATCACAGCCTGTGCAGCTTGCTAAAGACTTTACTGTCCATGTGATGGCACCAACAGCAACCAGAGACTGTACAAACATGGATGTAGCCTTTGTCACAGTTCAGAGTGTTGGTTGCTCTGGTCGTCGTCATCTCGGCAGTCCTGCCTCTGCAGTCAAAGCGTCCACGCTCTTAATCCTGCATAACTTTAAGCCTTAATATAATGTGAACAGGTGAGTTGTATATAAATTCACCCTCAGTACAGTTGTCATGAACGGGGAAATTAGCTATAGAGACCAAAACTGTTTTTTGTACCAGGCTGTAAACATGTTTATTTCTGCTGTGAAGTTGGACATTTGAACATGGGGACTTATGGAGACTGACTCACTTCTGGAACCAGCCTCAGGTGGACGTTAGAGGAGCTGCAGTTTCCTGTGTCGGCTTCACTTCGTAATTCGTTTACGTAATTATAATTATTAATTAATTATGTAATTAGTTTTTATGCATGAAGGTGAACCTGGACTGTCACAGTGAAGGTTCTGTCTCTTCCTAGATGTTGCAGAGGGTGGTGGATGTTAGTGAAGTGATCCTTTGCTGTGGGTCAACATCACAGGACAAGGTGAGAAACACTCTCACCTTTACCTGAGGAACACCAAGTTTAAATGTTGCTACATCCTCATAGAATTTAAGCAGAACCGGGGCCTAAAGAGCAGGAGTGTGTGCGGCTGAATCCCCCCAAAAAGCTACGAGTGTACAGTATGTTGGTGTATTAATGGCGCGCTCTGTGGTTTGATTTACGATGTCGCTGAAGTCAAGTAGCTAGCAGACAACAACGGTCTCGTTATTTAAGGTCCTGGCTCCGAAAGGAAAACACAGCGTCCAGCGTAAGCCACAACTCTGGACTTCAAACCGGCTCCAGTGAAAAACGGTCGGTCATGTTCATGTTTTTCTGACACAGTAACACCATCAAAACAGAAATGTTGTCTGAACTTCACATGAACCCAGTTTATCTAGAAATGGACGTGCTGATCAAACATGCATCACTTTGAAGCTCTGAGCTCCATGAGAACTGTTTGTCATGATGACAGGGTTGAAACTTTGTTTTCAGCTTCTTTCTGGTGTGTGCGAGAAAAGTTCACTTAATTAAAAGGTTATTTATTGGCTGAATTTGAAGGCAAAGACCTCACAGCGCTCGACCACCGACCCGGCCGCAGCTTCTCTAATTGAAAGTAAGTAAAACGTGCTGAACGGACACTTTTCAGCTCAAACGCTGGAAACTGGCCTGACTGGACGGATTTCAGCTCCGTTAGTTAGTTAGGACGCAGATGCCGGACAGTGCCGCAGTGCTGTGACACTGTGTGGATGCATCTGCAATCTTTTACGTCAGTGTTCTGTCGGGGAGGCGGGGGAAGCACAGCGAGGAACAATGAAAGAAAAAAAAAGACTCCGTAATAAAGCGGTCGAGCGGCCCGCTCTGTCCTGGACTGCCCTCAAGACTCCATAAAGGAAGCGGGGATTAGAGGAGGACGCTCGCCAAGCTGACGTCAATCACGAACAACACCTCTCGCCTCCTGCATGGGGGGAGTGTGGGAGGCTTAAAGCAGCTCCTTCAGTAATGGACTGCTACAACTACAGTGTAAGAAGGAGGCTACCGCAAGTCTTTAACACCAGCATGACATATTTACACTGTGCAGCCACCTCCTGCTGCAAGCTCTGTGCAGTTTCATCATCTTTAAAGACAATACTTCTTTCTACAGATTCAGTGTAATGCTTCACACTATGTGCATTTAATAACCTGTGCAACTGTTTCTGTATCTGCATATTTAAAATGTGATATGTAACAGATCTTAGTATCTTATCTTAGCTTAGTATGATCCCGTGTCTGACTGCCAGAGATACTCAACCAGATCACAAAACGTGTATTAATCCACCGCTGAAAATAGTCCTCAAACACAGACACATCTGCTGCTGTTTGATGCAATAATAATAATAAGTTTGAAGCCAGAGAGGAGAAGAGGAGACGCTGGGAAACGTTGAGAGGCGGATTATCGAACTGTTGATTTTGGACTTTTCATTGCATTTGTTGACAGTAAGAAAAATACAGACTAACGGATGGGCTCATGCAGCTAGCTGCGAAAACTACACTGCAAACTGTTAAAGGTTAGCCAGAGAGAGGTAACAGCTGAACATGGTGAGGAAGGTGAACATTTTGAAAATGCTCCTGATAAATAAGAGGGCACAGGAGAGAACTTCCCACCTTGGTTACTTTCTCACCTCCGCACAGCTGGCCAATCACAGCTCGAGGTGGGCGGGGCCAAAACGAAATTCAACGAGAAAGTGACACACCTGAACAGAGGCTGCGTTCGGTAACGCTCTGTGTCTGACAGCTCGATGCGTGAAAAGGTAGAACACGATCGCCGTGACGACTTCTCGACCTGTTGACCTCATCACATGTGAGACGTTCCACTAGCTGATTTCTTTTGTCTTTTGTTGCCAAGACTCACGGAGCTGGCCTCAAATTAAAACAGGCATATTATTTGATAAGTTTAATAAGTGGAAATAATAACCACAATGATACCAGGACAGGCAACCCTGAAAACACACACCATGATGACACCCGACAGGATAACTGCAGACGCTTTAACATCCCTTCTCCTCTCAGATGTGGGCACACACACTTCACACACACAAATACACACTTCACACACACACACTTCACACACACACACACACTTCACACACACGCACACGATGCTTCGAAGTCTGAAAAAGTTAATTAGAAAAAGGGACTTCTGAAAAGTTCTGCCCGACATTCTGCTTTCACAATCCATCCCGGCTGCCGACTTTTAACTGAAAACCTCCTTTTACTGTCGACTCCAGCTCGATGTTTCTGTCACAAAATGAGATGAAAGTCGCGCGGCGGTGTTTAACAAACTCAAATTAATGCCCGCTGTAAGAGGCACTTTCTCAGATCCTTTCAATCGAGTCTTAGGGGGTGAGCAGAATGCAACATCTGATCCTGAGAAGGCACAGAGCCCCGAGGTAACTTCAGTCCCTCAGTTCAAAGATTAAAAATTTAAAAATGTCTCTCTGATCCAAGACGACATGTTGGATGATGATGACAAAGGTGACCGTCATCGAGTCAAGACCAGGAGCAAACAGTATGGAAACTGTTTAGGTAGTTCTTCATCACAGACATGAACTTAACCAGGTCTTAACCAGGACAAGACGGAGACCTTTGTTATGTGGCTGAGACCAATCTGGAGTACTACAACAAACTGACTCAGTTTGTTAGCCGGGCTGCCTGAGGAGGTTTTCAGGCCCGGGGCGAGCAGGGAGAGCGGAGCTGATGTCGTGCCAGAACCGGAGCTCAGCAGCCTTTACGGACATAATGGCAGAGAAGAAGAGAGCGAAGAGGACGGAGGAAGCTAGGAAGAGAGAGCTGCTCCACCTCAACTCTCTGTGATTTACAGAGTTTCCTGATGGACAGTGAAGTAAACTGCTGACAACTGTAGCTGCTGTTAGCTCATCATAGCTCAGTTTGTTAGCTGGGCTGCCCAGACTGTGAGCTCAGAGCACCGGGAAGAGGTGCTGTGGGAGAGTGGAGCCAATGTTGTGCCAGAACTGGAGAGAGTGAAGAGGACGCTGACGGAGGAAGCTAAGAAGAGAAAAGGAGAGAGTGAGCGAGCAAGAAGCTGTTGGCTGTTAGCAAAGTAATGTAATCAGAACAAATACTCGAGTACAGCTGGACATAGTTACACACTCTGACACCGGTGCTGCTTTAAGACGCTGTAAATGATAAAACTTCAAATGCGCAGTAGAGACTGTGAACACACTGGTTCTGGGTTGAGCTCAGCTTCCTCGTTGCTGTTGCTGGATGGCGAAAGAGACTGTAAGGTTTTCACTTTGAAGCTGGTGACAGTGATGAATGAGAGTCTATGAAGGAAAAAAAACCTCCACAAAGCGCTGACGGAGGGCGGGAGTGTGACTTCGAATGACGGGACATGGAGCGGTACACGTGTCCTGAAACCAGGATCAGTGTTTTCCAAAAAACAGCTGCCTGTTTTATGGAAGAGAGTTAAATAAGAAAATAAAAGTAACTCCCTGGAAACTTGTCAGCGCCGGTGATTATTTTACTGACAGGTCTCGATAGCGAAATATGGTGCGAGCTCCTCTCTGGCCCTTTGCAGCCTTTTTTTCCCGGCGCAGACATAATGAATTGTGATGCCAGCTGTCAGCATGCTGCTGCTGAGTGCAGATGTGCCGAATATAAAGTGATTTTGAGGTGCACGCCATGGATCCATCGTAAATGTATTTTTTGGGGGGGGGCAGAGGGTTTGAGGGGCAGAGTGCGGGAGGTCACACAGAAATGGCTGACAACACAAAAACCCTTAAAAAAAATCAGTGTAGTCACCAGTCAGACAGATTAACGGAGGTAAGAGAGCGTGCACTGTAATTGGAAAATGTTTTTTCTCCGTCAGTCACATCGTGATGTTTTCTTTCTGCCTTTCCCTTTTTTCATGTGAAGTGCAGCCGAGGTCAAAGCCAATAATTGGATTAGTGATCACAATATTTCGCAGGAGATGACGGAGGGCTGGTCTGGGTTTGACCACATTAATTTTAGCTACATAAAAACAAAACACAGAAACAAAGAGGTACAAATGTCAGCCTTACTTGCGAGTTGAGCAATCCTGACGTGGGATTTGGACGTAGCTGCAGGCGGGACGGAGGTCTGTTTGCAAATGTTTAGGTTTCAGCTGGCGAAGCAGGAAACTCCTGGGAAGAAGAAAAAAACCTTTTTCATCTCTATAACTTCTGCTTATATAAAAATAACTTACCGTATTTTCAAATCAATAGAAACAAGTTCAAGTTTTACTCACTGGAAAAAAATATATATTTACGGTGTTTTGGTCGAGTTTGATAGATTTAATATTTGATAGAATTTTGTGTGACTGAGCAAAGTCAGAACATCTGGAACATCTGAGTGTGTGTGAGCAGCTGGTATCTTGTACGGCAGCCAATGTGTCAGTGTGTTAACGGCTGAATGTGATATGTAGATTTTTCTGATGAGTTTGGTTTGATGCTTTGATTGACAGCTGAGCCCGAGCGTGTGGGGGCGGGACATCGATGCTCTGGCTCCAAATGACGTCCTCTCTGGTTCGTCCATTCGCCCTTAAATGGTGAAGCTGCTCAGCTGCTCTGTATCTCGAGGAGAAGTCGGTGTCCTCAAATCGACCTCAGATTCAACACTAACCCCTGCAGCGACCTCGAAACGTGTGTTTGACCCTGTGTGATATGTGGCATGCTGATGTTAGTTAATGTAGGCGCCCTCTAGTGGCTGAGTATGGTATCTATAGACAGAAATGGAATTTAATCTTCATACCTGTGTTTTCATTTGTATATAATCACCTGGAAATAAGAATCTTTACCTTAGAATGAGACTTTTATCTACAGAGGCAGTGGGTCCTCTTCTATGGAGTCCACCATGTTGGATGTTTCTACAGGAGCCCAGAAGGGACAGACGCTGTGAATGCATGCTTGAACTGAGAGGGAGAGGTGAGGGGTTTTCACTCGGTTGCGATCTGAAACGTCACCACGAGATGTCACTAAATTCTACACACACACACACACACACACACACACACACACACGCCGGACCTCTGAGACCACGCGGGCATTTTTGTCAGTGCGTCGTAAATTGACCTCAAACGTGAAGTGAACATTAAAATTAAGCTACAAACGACTTTGTGAGTGTAAATTACAGAGTCGTGTATTTAATATTTTATGAACGCTCACGCTCCGTTACCTTCATCGAGGTCAGCAGCTGTCAAGAATCATTCAACGAGCGAGTAACTCGATAAACAGAATATGATGAACGAAGCGTCTAAAGTTAAGTGGAGTCTGCGTCTGCTTTACGATTATGTGCGAGACATTTTGTCCTATTGACAAGTCAAATGATGACTTCACCTGAGGCTTTTTTTTTCTTCCCTCACCGGCGTTCATTCATCATCAGCAGCCGTGTGAGAGGAAACCTGCAAACAGACTCGAGAGAAGCCCGACCTCTCCGGTACCGCTGACCATCGACTGCCGTTTTGTTGGAATCCAATAATTATGTTGCAGCTAATCGCTGTCTATTATCCAGCCCGGGTTCAATCTGCAACAAACACCTCCACACACACACACACACACACACACACACACACACACACTCTCTCAAACACAGACATGATTATCTAATAGACTGCAGGGAGGATAATTGCATAAACTAATCGATACCACCTCATTAGGAGAACTCTTTCGGCTAAAAAGGTCAATCTCACCCCCCATCGCCTCCTTTCACTGTACGCTGTATGTATCAAGAGGAAAACATCATTTTGCTCGAACACGTCAGCGGTAACGCGTTACAGTAAAGCTCGGCTCACTCAAATGGCCGTAAAGCTGCTCTGATGGCTCCGTTTGTTTTCAGACTGCAGGAACGTTTGGAGCCGGAAACACACGAGGACGACGGAAATGTGTTTCAATGCAAATCTCTGCTGGTTTATTTCCCTTCAGAAGAAGAAATAACAGTCATTTTTCAGATTTCTGCCTCCGCTGCAGCACAATAGGAAGGAATTTGTTCCCTTGTGAGAAAACTTTTGTAATTTGTGTGATCTGACCTGTGAAAGTTTTAGTCAGATTGCTCTGATGGCTTCGACTGTTCCTGAACCGAAGCGTCTCAGAGCTGCTTCCATCGGCAGACATTCACCCTGCAGAAATGTCTCTCAACGTGACCCTGAACCCTGCAGGCTGTTTACTCACCGCAGGGGTGCGTTCACACCATGATTGTTTATTATCTCTTATGTAACGGCCTGCGGGGAGTCTATTACTCAGCGCGGCTCTAAAATTCAGATCGACTCCAGAACTTGGTTTGTTTAGAGCGCACCACGTTGTGCTGGTGGCATCAAATAATCTTCCACGTGTCTCAGAGGCCCAGACAGATGACTAACATGTTTTCTGCACACAAATATCACGAAGGCGCACGGACGTGTTGTTACCTTACGTCGTGCATCAGGTAGATCTGCTGCATGAAGTCACAGATTTGTTTATTTACAGACAATTTATGCAGCGAGGTCGAACGAAAATCATCTGATCTGGATGGGAGGTGAAGTAAACAAGGTCCATTCACGTACGAGATAATGTTCTCTAATGTTCATAATGCCATTATAATATACACTGTGCCAGAGGAACATTATGTGCAAGGTAATTACTGGATTATGTGTGTGCAGGGTGAACGGGGGGGGTGGACAAAACAAAAGAAACGCCTGCATTCAGAGATTGTGTCGGTCTGCTGAGGCCCAACACTTTTTATTTTACAGGCTCGCCACGTCACGATAACTCCACAGTTATTAACTTGGACATAATTTGGTGCCAAATTCAGCCAAAATGAGCCGACCTACTGCGCAACCAACCAACGAAAAGACTCTAGGCGGCTTTTCATTGTATTAATTGCATCGAATTGAAGCCAAATGTCAGTTCAGTTATTTCCAGGAAATGTGAGGAAATGAACGGAGCCGTAAAATAAAGAGTTACAGTGATTTTTCATGTTTCCATCAGTTACACAGCAACCTTTGCCCAAACATTCGTCCTGAGATGTGTGGTGTATTTCCACGTGGTGACAACATGCACAAAAGTTAAAACATCGAACATACCAACCCCCAAACTCCACCGAGCATGGACGCGCTGTCACGTGGCGCCGCGGTAGCCACGGCGTTACACGGCTGTTCTAGTCAATGTTTCAAACCGATCCGGTTCTACGCATATTTACACATGTAGAAGCACATAAAGCAGGAAAATGAGCAAATCTGAGCAAGTAAACAAAGTGTGGAGGGAAACGCTCTTGGTGGGGTTTGAAGTCGTGTGCAGGATGGACTAAAACAGCGATGCGGCCGTGACGTGACGGAGACGTGCCCGGTGGAGTTTGTGGGTAACACTGGCAGCAGACTAAAATTGTGTTTATTGTTCAAGCTAGCTTTAAAAGTTCATGCAAAGTGTATTTCTGAAAACAGCTGTTGCTTTAAGATATCTTAAATCTGTGTCTGAACTTTCCGTCAGTCTGTTGTGTGGTGTGAGAGATCCTGACAGACAGAAAGCTTGAAGAGCTCCATCCTCTGTGGAAGTAATGCAATCCGATGTAACGCCAACATGAACTCCACCCAGAGCTGAATCAACGTCTGACTTGGTCCCAACAGATCTGTCTTCAGAAAGGAAGGGCGAGGCTGTCGCTTCGACCTGCAGCCCCTCGTGCGTCACCCAAAGTGATCTGACGTGAACACATTCACCAGTGAGACGGCTTGCATCATATTTTCATTTTATTC
Source organism: Protonibea diacanthus (assembly GCA_028641955.1). Lineage (NCBI taxonomy): Eukaryota > Metazoa > Chordata > Actinopteri > Sciaenidae > Protonibea > Protonibea diacanthus. The sequence continues at coordinate 25,624,541 of CM053983.1, read as the reverse complement.
CTAGTATAAGAGACATACAATGGTATTCTGTGAGTCCAAATTCATAGTAATTCAAGAGGCGTAGCCTGGAAATCAAAACAAAAAAAACATAATACTGAATCAATGAGACCCCGCCCAGAGAGAATGTATTTACACCAAATCAAATACTGATCGAGCTTTAAGAGGCGAGACCGCTACCTCTCCCGTACAATCTGTCACCGGCAGATTAAAATAAAAAAGAAAAAAAAACATGTCCGCTCATCAAACTCTGTAGCTGCCACAATTCCTCTTATGAATCATTACGGTCACGACCTTAAATCAACTCGGATGTTTTGTATTTGTTGCTCGAAAAGCTATTTAATGCTCCGCTGCCTGTTAATATCCAAATCAACAAACACTGTGGTCGGACGTATTTTTCCTTTTATTTGTTTCCTGGAGGTGGAGAATGGATAGTAAACTTTAGGTCGGGTCAAATGAGCTTGGGGGGAAATTTCAATCGATAAACAACCACTCTGAGATACAGTAAATAGTAGTGCTGTTTTTTTTTTCACAGAATTGATCACAGTTCCAGTCGACCGTGGCCGGAGTGACTCAGCAGAGAGTCTTGAAGCTGTGACTTTTTTCTACAGGCGGAGCTGAATCTCCCGGAGAGCGGGGAAACCTCAGCGGATGCTCGGCAGCGTGGCCGATTCCACGATCGCATCGATCCGTCGGATCAGAGTTCATTGCACTTCTCCACGTTTTCCCACACGCTTCCTAAACAGAAACTTTGTCGTCTCCACTCCTTGTTTAGTTACTTCCTACACCGTCGACACCTGGTGACACAGGTGAAGCAAAATCTACAGCGGTAACCATCGCAGAAGTCTTCAGATTTTCAGAACTAACTAAAAAATGATTTCTAATCAAGCGTTTCAACAAAAATCAGCCTCCTACGACCGACTTCTACAACGGCTACGCGTCTGTAGGTGACAACTTAAGAGGAACTGTGAACGGCTTCTTTAGAAACCCGAAAGAGAAGCGAAGAAGAAAAAAAACACAAGTTAACAATGGCACCTCATACAGGGGGAAAGTGACACCCAGTGGAAAGTGACATAATAATGCTGGAGGCAGTCGAACCTGAAGGTCTGCAGTCTCAGGCGGCGTGTACTAACACTCCTAAAGAAAAATGAAATCTGCAGGCTCACACTTGCGGGATTAAAAAAAAACAACAAAAAACGAACAAACAAAAAAATGACAAAGAGAAAAAAATGAAGGGTTTCATTCCAAAACACTGAATCCATCCGTGGAAAAAAAAAGTTAAATATCTCAAAATAACTGAATTTGTTAAAAAATAAACGTATGATTGGTTAGTGAGCGTTACAATCATACTCGCGGTTATCAGTTTATCAGGTGACGAATCTTCAACGACGAATCTTCAACCATTCTGGAATGAAACTCTTCAAATATACAACAGGATACTGTATGACACGTACTGACGACCATAGAAAATGAAACACCTACAATATACTGTAGCATAGTAGCCATCTGAGCCCCTTGCATTAACCCCTACCCCCATGTCACACACTATTATTAAATAAGGCACACATTTACACATACAGTTAAAATTTTGGCTAGTAATTATTCCTTTATTTACAACCAATAGCCACAAAGTTAATAATTAGAATAACTGCAGTCCAGTTCTATGTTTTTTTTTTATTTCTGTTCGTTCTGCCAGACGGCGCGGCGTCTTTGGGTCCAGGATTCAGTTTGTTTTCATTTTATTTCCGTTTCAGACGATGTTCGACCCATGTTCGGTTTGTTGGAGCACCAATCTTTGAGAAACATTCTTGAAGGAACTTAAATGGACCCGATTTGCGTCACTTCTGACCTGACATCTGCCGGGACGGGGAGGAAAAGAAAAGAAGAGAAGAGAAGAGAAAGAAAGACGAGTATAGCTGCTTTGTTGAAGTTTTTCCTTTCTCTCTTGTTGATGTGACCAAATTCGGTTCAGTGTTAATTAGCCGACTGACGATGGGTTCTACTGATGAAGTGCGTGATTTGGTGTCCCTAAGACGTTTCTTAGACGGTTGTGGGGGATCGTTTGATATGCCCAAAGATGAAAGAGTATAGTAAGGCAAAGACATAACTACTTTCAGGGGAATTTGCTGACTTTTCACCACAGGTTACATATACTGCATATGTATATGTATACATATACGGTGTGGATATAAACACACATATATATACACACACATGCATAATATAAACACATTCGAAGGGTGGGGGCGGGTGGGGACTGGTTACCAACACTACATCAGAAAAAGGTTAAGCAAAAGCATGAATCTAAGCATCGCAGGAGCCTCTGGCTTTTTAAGTCTTCATAGATGACTGATGTGTAAAAGTTCTTCCAACATCAACGCGCCCAAAAACTAAGTTGCATCGTTAAATCCACACTGAGGACATTGGCAGCCTAATATAAGGAGGTGGCATCACGTCACCCGAGTCAGCAGTCCTATAATAAGCAAGTAGCTGAGCAATACCAATATGGTACAAAGATATTCGTTGGACAAAAAGAAGAGGGCAAAAACAAGTTTGGTTGAGGCTTTCGTCCACAGTGACACTGGCTGCCACGCGATTGGTTGTGTTTTCTCGTGAAGATCTGCCAACCTCGAACCTACTGGATTTCTTCAAAGGGAAGTTCCTTTAAGAGGACACAATGACTCCCTCTCTAGTCCAGGAGTGTACCTCCTCTCAGTAGTTGAACTTCCCCTGCTGGTTGACCGGGGACGTGGCAGGTATGAACAGGGGCTTGGGAGGGACGTCGGGTTTCAGAGAGGAGGCCCGGCGGACGATGGCGCCCCTGTGCGGGACCTCCTGCTGCTCTCCGTTGTAGCTGTGCTGGCGCGCCAGGTAGCCGTTGGGGATGAGGGGGTAGTGAACCTCGCAGGCGCTGCCTGTCGAGTTCATCCGCGCCAGGAGGGGAGGCGGCTGGTGGGGTCCACCGTTTCGTTGGTTGAAGCTATGCTGGCGAGGGATCATTCCTCCTCCACCTCCGACTCCACCTCCGCTGGGCATCTTGGTGGCTGCAGCGATCAGCGAGTGCCTCTGGGAGGACTGCCTCCTCTCCAGCGTGGACTGGTGGTGCGGGGGAATGTCCGGGGGAACATCCATGCGTCGGGTGAGGCTGTCTCGGGGTAAAGTGGACGAGCTGTAGTAAGGTGCTGATTCTGTCTCGGGAATCTGAGGTTGGATGCGGTTGGCGAACGCTAGTTGACCTCCACCACCGCTGGCCATCAGACCCGACGGGCTCATTAACTGGGAGTTCTTGCTGCTGCCTGAATCGTGGATGTGCTTCAGGAGCTCGTCCAGTGAGGTTACCTCCATCACCTTCTGAGCGTAACCAGGGTAAGGTTGCTGAGACAACACGCGCTCAACATTATGGATTTTGCGTTCTTCTGGATGGAGGTGACCTCCAACTAGTGGTTGTCCATTGGACAGGCCATGGGAGTACGGGAAGACCTGCTGGTGAAGCAGGGCTGAGCTTGGCCTGGAGCCGATGTTGTGGGACTTTGGTTCCTTGGCGTTGTTGCAGTTCTGGTTCTTCTCCCACTGGTTCTTGAAGGCTTTCATGCTTTTGATGGGCAGTTCTGGGGTCGAGTCAGGTGTAGGCAGTCCAGACAGCTCTGAGGAATGGTGGAGGTGGTGGTGATGGTGGGGGTGGACCAGGTCTCCCATTGTCATTCCATGGTGATGGTTTCTCCTCGGAGGATGGTGCTCCTTGCTGTTGGCGAAAAAGGAGTTGTAGATCTTTGGAGAAGACACCTCCAGCTTCTCGTCTTTACTCTGGCTGTCCAGGAGGCCGTTGAGCTTAGCCAGACTGCGAAGAGACAGCGCGTGCGGGATCGGGGCCTCGGGATCTTTTGACAACTTCTTGGTCTTGTGGCCCGTGTGGTTACAGTAGCAGGAAACCAGGAAGCCAGAGAGGAAGGCGCCAAGGACAAAGGCCACCAAAACACAAGCGATCAGGAGAGTATAATGGACGCTGTGATTGGTCTTCTCCAGCTCTGGTGGTCGCCTCACGCCTTTAAAACAGAAAAATAATCCAGGTTAGAGCTTTCCTGACTGAGCCAGAAGAAAAAAAACACACATTTTCTAGAGCTAATATAGGTCAAGTAGCAGCTGGGACAGACAGGTTGTGTTTATAGGGGCTTCACTATGCGGGAAACAGCATGGGAGAGTGTTTGAACCGAGCTCTTGGCTTCCTTTCCTTCCACTGTTAGTAGATCAATACGGTCTTTCCTTCTAGGACCTATGCTTTCCACTCAGACTGGCAGAGGGTGAGAGCTCTCCCCAGTCAGCGAGAAATCAACTCTGAAATGAGTTAGAGCTTTAAAATATTGATAGAAGCACAGCAGCAGGAACCTGATGTCATTTTCACAGACTCTGCTTTCCAACGCGAGGATCAGGGGCGAGAGCACCTGGTATGATGAACGAGCCAAAAATAACAGGTCTAACCCAATAGCTCACCGAGTGTGGCGCCGTTGCCAACGCGGACTCAAATGAGGTTGTCAAATTCTTTTTCAAAACGATGCAGAGGGGACAAGTTGGTGCAACAGTGCACCAAAAACACACACAAGGTTACTTAGCTGAAGTAAATCTACCGTGTAAATGTCCTTGGGTGATGTGACCCTGGCACTGTGTTCGCCTAATGCCGTGAAAGGCAGCGACTGTAAGAGGAGTGAAACCTGCCACCTCTCATAATCAGAGCTCATTTGCAAGAGGCTGCTGCCATCTGTGGTGTCAGACCCTTCTCTCCGCCCTTAATGACAGTTTCTGTGGAACTGATTAGTCTGCGGTGGGGGGACAGCTGAGCCGAGCCGAGCCAATCCGAGCCGAGCCGTGCAAAAAAAAAAAAAAAAACTGCAGGTGTTCCAAACAAGCTAAACTCAACGGCTAATGAAAGCTTCGCCGAGGAATGAAAATGGGAAGCGATGATGTCTAAATCAGGCTTGATGACGTTCATGAGATGTTCAGAGTGATGGTGATGAGGATGATGAGCGCTGTATGAAGGGAGATCAGCTGAATAATTAGGTCCGCATTAGAGCGAATTTCAATCTTTTCTCTGAATTAAGTGACCCAGACTCGACGTAATGAAAGCTCTCTGCTCCAGGAATTCATCACAGAATGAGTTACGACGTGCTGATATGGATCTAATCTAACAGGGTTTAATGTATAATCTTATTTTTAGCGATAGAACAATAGATCCTGAGCTTGGAGATTTTACAGTCAGCGTAAAGGCAATTCTGATTTCTTTCCAAACACATTAAATATGTTGGAGAATAGTCGCTGAAAACACGTGAAAAGATTGTGAACGATATATTACTGAAATGTGGAGTTAAGGTTCAAACTGTTTTCACCAGTTTTCAGTCTCAGGACTTTTGTGGAAGTCAACGGAGGCTTGGTTTGATTCTGACTGTCGTCATCGTCGTCGTCTTCTTTCACATTAAGGACTGCAAGTCCATTAAGGAGACGGCAGTGGACCGGATTTTTTGTACCATTACAACTTGTAAACTTTTAATAAATCATCCTTCAAGATCACCTTCAAGTCTTTGTGACTGCAGTGAGGTTTCGTGGACACGTGTCAAAAATAAGATTACTCTGTTGACTGATTGGCTGAGGCACTTTGGTAAACATCTGCAGTCCTTCTGAGACGAACACCTCCAAAGGATTTTAGTGGAATGGATGGTGTGCATAAAATCTCCTACATGAACTCCAGAGACAGTGAGGCCGCGGTGAACATTATTAAAAGTAATGAGTGTGTGTTAAAAGAACCATAAAGGGTCTTCCTCTGTGTGATTGGAGCAGAAACGTTCACAGAGGTGGAAAAATCTGATCAGAGACTTCAGTGAAATCTCATCACGGAGCCACGAGAGACAAAAGCACAAATGAGTAAAGTCTAAACTCATTTCCTTAAGCCTCCAAAGGCGTCTGACGCCGCGGTAACTACACAGCACATGATATGGAAAGACAAGTCATTTCCGCCCTGTCATCATTACGGCTCTAATTTGACAGAATCTCATTACAAACAGGCGGAGGAAGGAGAAATTTGCATCCAACAAGGTTTATCTCTCGCCATGACAGATCTGTACACAGCTCCTGGCCAACAAAAGCAGTTTATTATTTAGGTCATGAAGTTAGTGAGGAACACGGTCACTTCTTTTCTCCTCTTCGTTATCTGCTGGAGCAGGTAGAGGCTTGTTATCAGAACTACATCCATTTTCGGGGGGTGCTTTGCTTCCATTTTTGTCCCTACAGGGAGGGATTCTGCGCTGCACGATAATCTTTCTGGAAATAACGCTCAGAATAGAGTTTCCAATTAAAAAATGCTCAATTTTTAAGACATTTGTTCTTATGATTGCCTCGACTTATGACCACATTAAAAAGTCATAAATCATAATTGCATGCCAGTGGGAGATGCAATCAGAAGTGATGCTGCAGCGAGCCTGTTAATACCTCTTCTTTTAATCTCGGACATGTCATCACACAGGCCGCCAATCAGCTCTGCAGCACGGTGCGTGTTTGTGGCTCTAACTGATCAGCGTCATGGCGGCATGCGGCTCTTTGTAACGAGCTGCTCTCATCTCTGCGTGCTCTCTGCCTCCTGTGGCTTCCCGGTACCTGTGAGTCATCCGCTCCCTCTGGACTGCGACACCACCCCTCCCTGACTCCCTCCAGTACGGCTGCAGGCCGACGGAGGGGTCCCCTCCTGGTTTGAGGGGTATGAGTCAAGTGCCGCAACAGGAGGGGGGAAGGGGGTGAAACGCGCAGCTGAGGTAAACAAATCCAGAAGCCTACGAACGACCTGTCACAACATGTTGCATGAGCGGACCAGATGACTCAATCACCGGGCATGTGGGACATATGGTGCCACTGGTCACAGTGAAATTAATACCCTGTGAATCACACCGCCGGCCTGGCAGGCTGCTAGGTGGCGCACAGGAGGTGCTGGCTAACCGCGTGCACCGACGTCTGGAAGCTCGAAACGACACTAATGCTTTTAATTTAGAAAAAGTGGCTTTATAACGGGGGCGGATGGGTTAAGTCACCTCAAGCAGAGGCGATAATTAACACCGCTTCATGACTTCCCTTCAGTGTTTACGTAGCTTCAGAGTTAGTGTTCCTCTCGAACGTCGTCACATTATATTCCTGTGTCAACTCTACATGGTCTCAGCTCAGAGGAGGCTTAATATAGAGACACCCAAGTCTGCCAAAAGGTAAAAAGACAGATGGGCTGCGTGAGTGGAGGCAAGGGGAGAGAGAGGGAGAGAGAGGGAGAGAGAGGGGGGAGGGACGGTGACAGCCACGGGGAAATAAAAAAAAGAAGATGAAGATGAAGGGATGAAATTCAACCTCAGTGACAAACTGGTGGAGGGCTCAAAGATCCAAAGAGGCAGGGGAGGAAAAGAGCGAAGATGAAAGCTGGTGAGAACGAGTGAACGCGTGTGCACGGAGAGGATGTGAAGATGGAGGAGGAGGATGTGGAGACAGACAGACATGATGGGGTGAGTGACAGACTGTCACTCTGCCGCGCGTTTGAAGGCGGCTGCTGCTGCTCTGCTCTGCGGCAGCTGTGATACGGTTGGAGAACAACCCTCACGCTCCTCCGCAGAGCGCCGTAGGAAGAGGAGCGCTCTGCGGCTGCGTTCGCGTCGTTAAAAATAGATGTTATGTAAACAGGAAAAGTTTTTGCACGCCGTTACGTCGTGCTAATTGGCGACGGTTCTTGCAAGAGAAATAAAGTGTCTTTTCTTTTTTTTTCTCCTGCAGGTGATGAAGTCTGGAAACAAAGTACAATGAAAGTGACAACTTCTCTTAAGCATGTGAGTGATTAAGTAAATGGCTGCTGTCTTTCGCGAGCTTCCCACAGACATCTTAAATCGACTTCATTAACAATGCGGCACCCGTAAGCTTTTCCATGACACCAATTACCGGTAATCTGAACACTTTGAAGCGCTTCACGCTCGACGCTGAGAGAACTTCTTTTTGCATCTCTTGCAGGACATTAAAGCATCAGAACTTTAAAATATTACATTATGCCAGGAAGGAACTTTTATTTAAACACTTTCAAGGTCAGATATGAAATTATTTAAAACAAGTCAACTTCTTTCTCTCGCACAGAACTTCCCCCTCCCTCGCCTCCTCCTCCTCCTCAAATCGGGCCTTTCCTCTGGGGTGCGTTTAAATACTTAACCTGGAGAACGACTTGTGTTCTATTTTTTTGGCTCATCAAGTGAAGACGTTTCAAAATAGCTCTAATTAGTTTCTGCTTCCGAAAGCTTACAAGTGCATGTAATTGTTCCCTTAATGGCTACTCTATCCCGATGAGAAGCCCAACAAGAGGAAATGGCCCCCAGGCTTCGTAGGCGAGCATTATCCCGCTAATGCAGGAGATTTATTTCTTCTACACCAAAAATAACAAATTTAACTCCTCAAAGACGCCCCGAGGTTCAAAGATTGGAACAAATGAATTATTTTTCTGTTTCAAATCCGGGTGAAAACGTGGAGCAGCTCTGTCCTTGCTGCTGTGAGCTTTAGTAATTTGACAGTTTTAATACCTGATGTGTGTGTGCGTGTGTGTGTGTGTGTGTCATGCTCTGTTTGCTAACCATGTCTGTCAGCACACACACACACACACACACACACACACACAGGGTATACGTGCTGTGTGTGTGTGTGTGTGTGCAGGGGTTCTGGCTGTTGACTGAGTGAATTCAATCATGTACACTTGTTATTAGGAATTTGCATAATATTCCACCTCAGTGCTCAGCCAATTGGACGCGGTTTAATATATGCGCACGAGCTAAGGTGATACGGCGTAATGTAACAAATCCATTCCAATTGAAAACTGGCACTGACGAGCGCCGCGTTTCATTCCAGGTGTGCCGATGCACAGAGAGCGTCGATTTCATTACAGCTTTTTTGATTGAATACAGGTAAATCAGGCGTGCTGCGGCAATCTGTGTGAAGTCCTTCAATATTTACACCTCTGCTTCGAAAAGAAAGGGCAGTGTACATCAAACAACAGGAAGTGGTCGGTTAAAGGGGCGGTTCATCAAATGATACAAAACAAACATTTTGTCACTTTTAGCACATATGAGCAGGTTTGTTTGACTCGTTTGAAGCAAACAAACTTTTTATGACATTTTTCAAATGTAACTTATTACTTTTTCACTCTTTGTCTTGGAGTGGAGGCAAATTCATTATATTACAATAATGAATATATATCTGAGCCCACTGGGGTTAAATAAGGAAATATGTTACCTTGGGGTGAACCGACCCTTTAAAAAGTGAACATCTAATTAACTTCTAAGTCATTAGACCAGCAGAGCAGCAGCACATGCACTGACTGATGTCCTTTTACAGTTTTCTTGTATTTTTTTTACATGCAGTTGCATCAGAAACTTAAAAAAGAAGAAGACGAGCTGTTTGTTTGCCATTCAGCGGCTGGTGAAGCAAAAATGGTTCCAATGCAAAAACTTTCAAGCTTTGCTGCTGTGATGATTTTCACACGCGGGAGCGGCACTGGAAGAATCTTGGCTTTACCAGCCGAACTTAAAGAGACAGTCCACACCAAAGTCAGTTTTCGCAGATGGTCTCGGTGCTGGCTTTAAATCACCGGCGATGGATGAAGAACATGCAACCAAACAGAAAGCCGAGGAACGTCTGGACAGTTAAATCTTACCGAGCGTGACACAAAGGTAACATTTCTAATCTAAACACCACGTCTATCATCGCCGCGTCACGTTAGCGCTCTGTCTTTGGGGTGAACTGGCTGCTTTAAGAGGAGATGGAGGAACTGCCTGCAGGCCACTCAAACACCTGAGCACAGTTTCAACCATCGGCTGAAAAAACAAAACAAAAAAAAAACTGGAAAAGGCAGATCATAAAAAAGACGGTGAGGGGTCAGTGAGAGAGAATTCAACAAAGGAGGCAGGTACAGCTAAAAAAGGTTAGTAAAAGAACAGAACAAAATCAAACAGGCAGGTGAAAAGATGGGAGAAATGCTCCCCAGAGGTCAGTGAGACAGATTAAAGGGTAAGGGGTTAAGGCGAGGAGCTGCGTGGGGGGATTCGATCACTGTGGGCCCCCCTCGTGGATCACTGTGACGGCTCTCCGTCCTGACACGAGCTGAGCTTTGACAGCCGACGATGGAAATAAAGGGCCATTAGGGCCGTGTGTGTGTGTGTGTGTGTGTGTGTGTAATGCCTTTAAGGTTAGTTTTTACAGCACATTGCAGAGTGTGTTTTTGTAGTAAAAACATGATGTCACTCATAATCACCGTAAAGTGCCGATGAGCGGCGGCGGAGGGGGAAAAAATGGCCTAATTCTGTGTGACCTTTAATGAGTGCCATTACACCATGACTATGACTCAGGGAGCTCAAATTGGCAGCAACGTTTCAAAAAAAGGGAGGTAACAGTGTGTGTGTGTGTGTGTGTGTGTGTGTGTGTGTGTGTGTGTGTGTGCATCACGGCCTGACTTTGGATAAATCATGTAAGAGTAGCCAGCAGGGTCAACACAGATGAGCGAGCTGAATGTAAATGGACAGCTGGCGGTCCTATTTAACCGTCACGCAGACGCAGCCTCGATCTGACCTTTAAATATCTAAAACTGTGTTTAATATTTGAACGTCCGACTTCGCACGCCGTCCGCGAGGTGACGGATGAGTTCAAAACGATGGGCGATGTGATACGTGACGCGCTTCTCATCGACGGTTATTTTATTTTATGAGTGAATGTTGCTTGAAGATTATTCTCCTTTTTTTGGGTGAAAGATTCAAATATTAAATCAGAAGAAGCGCTGACACTGACGTGGACTGAGGCCTCTCTGGGGAGCAGATACCGTGGCGGTGGTTAGAGGGGACACAGTCAGTGTCTGGATGATGCAGGCGTGTCTGTTGCCATGGTCTTCAAGTACAAGTATAAATAACTCTTTAGAAAACTAGCTGGCATCGATGTCCCCCTCCAGGACGCTGGTCCTTCTTCATGGAGAGGTTCAGCCCGAGTTCACTCTGCTCTCCCTCCTGTCGCGTTTTAATGAGTTTGAAAACGCCCGCTTCACTCGCTGCTATTATCGAGCCATCTCTCCGCGCTTGTCAGCTAAATTATCTGCTAGCCTGCGCTTTTTAAAGTGTGTGTGTAACCCACGCTGGTTCACCTAAAATGTGCAGAGGAAGAAGTGGAAAACGGTCAAATCACAACAGAGGGCAGGCGAGGGGGGAGAAAACACACCAGGCCTGTGCGGCGGAGTTTTGCTAACACGCAGTTTTCCGTGTTCACACACACACACACACACACACACACACACACACACGATGGAGAGGTGGGCGTTCTTTGGCCAGAAAGCTCTCTGGAGCAACCTGACTGCTGGCATTTTTCTAAATAGCAGCAGGTCAACAGGTTCCTGCCCTGCCTTTTAGTCTTCCCGGGCGTTTACATAATTGTAATGCAGCTACCCACATCTTTTTTTTTAATCTGTCCATAACTGAGCTACATGAAATCATAAAAAAGGATTATCGGGGCTGTGCGTGCTAAAGCTTTTGTACTTTACAGAGTTTCTATATCTCGCTGACATTTCACGGATGAAGTGGATTTACAGGAGCTTCACTTCACTTCTTCAAGAGATGTTTGCTGACGGGGGAACTTTTGGAAGTTGGGGAACTTTTTCTGGAGCTGTCACATCTGTCTCACCTGTCACACGAAATAAATAAAAAAAGGTAAACATTTCTTCCACAGCCTGGAAATAATCGTGCAAATAAACAGTGGCTGGCTCGACGGCCGTTCTTATTTTAAAGGATCTTTTTAGCACGGTGACACAAAGTCACATTTTCCTATCTGCATTTTATAGTTTTTGTGTTGTTTCGTGGATTTTAACAGCAGGCTGTCTGAAGATAATGAAACAGTCAGAACATTTAGTCAGGTAACTGTCACTTGCTCTCGTGTTAATTGGCCTGCATAGACATCTGACCTGTCACTGTGGGTGTAAATGATAAAATTAACGATGGCTAAGCTTCAGGTTATCGTCCTGGTCACGCGTCACGGTTTCCTTGGACACGAGTGTTTGCATGTTTGTATTAACTTTAAATTTAGGATCTCAGAGCTTCTTTTTAAACCTCTGGGTCGAGTCTAAAGTAATCCGAGACGAGTCTAAAGACTAAAGTCTTTCACCTCGTCCACACCGGACGTGGTGAAAGCGGCACATCAGCAGCTGCTGCCGTCCTCCATTAGCGCTCAGCCGCAGTCGTGCACTTAAAGCACTAACGGACAAATACGCAATTAATAATACAACAGTTATAAAGCACTTTGTAGACACACTCCAGGTCACAGTTACATGTGAACAGTTTGAGGTCAGTTCACATTTGTGTGTCCTTAGATGAGGACGAGACGGATAAACATGGATGAAATGCATGTGCTAAGGTGCTTTGATTCAACATGAGAATATCCTAACACTCCTAATCCAGACTGTATCCAGACTTACAGAGACTCTTGGAAAGTCTGGACAACAAAACAACTGCTGGATTTCTACAGATGCGTCTCAGTCTGGAGGTTCAACCCGTGACACGCGACGACAGCGTCCATCCTGAGTGACAGAAGAAGCTGCTAACGGAGTGCCGTGAAGGACGATGCAGAGAATAAGAGTCTGTGGACGGACGGTTAAATAAACCTTCTGCTGCTGCTCATGAACAGACGAGCTGCTCAGACGTTCAGCAGCATACACAGTTACCGACGCCTACGTCGTTGCCACAGAAACCCGTGCAGAGAGGTCGACACGTAGATCTGAACACCTGCAGACACGTGTCTGTCTCTCTGAAGTTTGGTTATGATGAGATGATTGCATTAAACATGCATTTAAGTGCCACTCTTCTTCAGGTGTGTTTGTCTCTCTCTTTGGCTGTCCTGTGTTTGTCCACTGGCTGAAACAGCTGCAGAGCCTCTGCAGACAGGAAAGCAGATGTGCTCTAAGAAATGGGCAGGAAGTGAGAGATTGGAGGCCCTCTTGTTACTGCGGTGCTGTTACTTCCACTCTCGCCTTATCAACCCGCCCGGCTCTTCAGATTGAACCGGCAGCGTCACAGTCTCTGGCTGAAATAGATTGCGTTGCTGTTTCTATTACATCCTGCTCCTCCTTCTCCCTGTTGTCCAACTCAGCTGGCTCGAGGTCCCTGCTGGTTATTTATTTGTTATGGGCTTTTCTCATTTGAGCCTGAGTAGCTCATCAGTGCAGCCGGAGAGTCTGTCCGCGTGAATGGAAGCTTCTTTCAACTTGCTGAGGATTTATGGACTTCTGACATGGACTTCTGCTCGTGTAAGCAAGCAGCAAGTAGAGGACAAAAAAACGGCTTCATGCCGCCTCGTCCTCCTCGTGGGAATGTGTTCAGTCTGCAAGCTCGGCAGCTCTTATGTGATTGTTTGAGTGTCAGAGAGACCTTTTGTTGCACTTCCTGCCATGGTTACGCAGCTCTTTGAGTTGGATTTTCTACTTTTTGAAACTCTGTGATGTTAATCAGCGTGAGTGCCAACTGTCAAATTAAAAAATCTAGGAAATAATGAGAGTCAGGCCTATAAAGATCAAGATGTAATTAAATATTCAAGAACTGGTTGGAGTTTTATAGGTCATGCCATTTATTAAGGTAGCTGGATGGAGCGGTGTAACTGTCGAGGAGTGTGTGTGTGTGTGTCTGTAGCACCTCTAACAGTGTGTGAATGATCCAGATGTGGAGAGAAAAACTCTTTCAAATTCGCTTTGACGTCTGTAATTACACAGATTACAAACACACTGTCTCTCATTACAACCTTCAGAGCTTAAAGTGATGACTCAGTTTATCGCTTGTGTCGTTTTGTTCAAGCCCAAATGCCAAAAAAAGTTTGATGCTTCCAGCTTATTAAACGTGAGGATTTGCTACTTTTCTTTGTCCGATAAATTTTATATTTTTGGGGGTTTAAGATGGTTTGTCTTGGACATGTTTCACCACATTCTGATGAAAGTTTATCTTTGAAAAACAACATACATATGTTTGAGTTTCTGCTGTTTCAACACGTCACTGACGTGCCAGACCGAAGGCAGTCGGTAATGGAAACGAACGCTCGCACAGAGAGATGCTACCTGGCTTGTGCTCTGATTTTGTGTCTGAGTATTTGTGTGCGGTTTGACGAGCCTAAATAAAAGATGAGGAGAGGCCTTCGGGGAGCAGTCCTGTTTAGAATCAGGCTCCTTACTTGATTTGAGGAGTTAATTAGAGCCGATGCAGTATTTATTTCGAGTCATTAAACCCTCCGCCGCGTTGAGGACATCGAGATGTACGGCTGAACGTAACGGGAAGAGAGAACATCCTCTAATATTCTTCCGAGCCGCGTTCATCTCAGTTTAGTGAAGTTAATGTACGCTGTGGTATTCACTGATAGACACTCATCATTCAGCGCCCTTCTGCTTAACCACACGGGGGGCTTTAAGTTAGTGGAACCATTAAGTGAAAGCTTCCTTGGAAATTACGTGTCACGTCGTGTAACGCTGAGACTGATGAAGCGCGTGGGTCAAAAGAATCGATTAGCAGCGCTTCCTGCCGTTCACTTAGAGATTGGTTTGACTGGTAAGTTAAGTTAAGTGTTAGTGAGCTAATGAAAGTGATATTTCACCCTGGAAGAACGTTCACTCAGATGAGCGTGCACACCGTCACGTGGCTCCTCGAGCCTCCGGCAGGAGTCGCTGGTCAGGACTCATTTTCATGATCAGAAATTGCAAAGAGGGCGAGGTGTGAGAGTTGATCTGAATGTCTCTCTCCACCCTCATTTTCTACATTAGCTGTTTGAAATGAGTGCCGTCACTATGGCGACACGGGCTCGGAGGAGTCGGTGCAGGCGTGCCGTTCTAACAGAGTGAAACTGTTTTTTTTTTGTGTTAGTGGTCAGTCTGGTTAGAAGAAGAAGTGTGCGGTGAGGCGTTCGGGGCCCAGCAGTGCAATCCCCCTGCAGAATTCACTGAGGACAGACATCCCTCCCCCTTACCCTCCATCTCCACACTGATTGGCTCCGAGTCAGGTGACCCTTGTTCCCCCACTGGGGGAGGGCCATCAGGACCTGTACCTCTTTCAGGGTCACCTGCCTCCTTTGGGAATGCCGCCCCATGATAGGTTGTGCTGGCGCTTGTGGGTGTGGTCTTCCCTGTGGTTGTGACGAAGGGAGGGGGAGGGTAAGAGGAGGAGGAGGAGGAGGAGGAGGAGGAGGAGGGCAACAGAGTGAGTGATTAGTGAAATGTGAATCAGCCTGGACAATCAAACTTTCAGAGAGATGAGGGCGAGTCCTGAGTGGAAAGAAAAGCGTCACCCGTTAACATAAAGACCCAGTGATGAGCAGAATTTAACCCCCACAGACACACAGTGATGAAGTCGACTTTAATACCCACGCTCAGCCTCTGCAGGTGAGTCTGCAGTCCACGATTCTCCAGAATATTCTCAAATATCCTTTAAAAATCTCTCTCATGAAGTTTTGGGCAGGTTCCTAGTATTTAAGTCCTGGGTGAATACGGCGTCATGATTGGAGAGAATGACCGGCTCGGTCAGCCTCAGCTGCTCCTCTGCATCCGCGATGCTGCTGAGTGTTTTCACAGATAAGTTGAAATAGATACCGGTGGGCTGCACATTTTTTCTCCACTACCTCACCTCGCTGAGCCGTTTCACAGGAAACTCCGTCACCTTGAGGCAGACTCCCTCGCAAACATCACGGCGGGCCGCGCTTTGGAGCGGTTTCAAACACACGGCTGGAGAAAACACGGCGGGCATTAGCTGCCACAGGCCTGGTATTATCAAACATATTTATCTTGATGACACACTCCACATCTTGATTGCATTATTAGCTCTCTGTTGTCCTTGAGGTTTTGTTTTTTTTTCCGGCGAGCAGCATGCTGCTATTGGCTCGGGCTCCCGCGCTAATAAGCCAGCCATAATGTTAGCGTTGTGCTAGATCTCACACCCAGACTGGAGGAGGAAAAAAAGAAAGGGCTTGTTCTCCCTCTCTCACTGCGAGCCAGTTGACAGCGTTCACTCTGAATGAGGTGCCCCGTCAGTTCGCCATCTGCGCTGGGCAAATTAAAGCCGTACACCGGGGGGTGTTTGGCCCTGACGCCTCGGACAATAGCTCCAGGACTTCATCATTACTTCAATTTATAACAATCGTGTGCACGTAGAGATCATACTGTTTGTCCCCTTTAACTGTTGATAAAGTACCAAAAGGAAAAGAGGAACATTTGATTACGTACACGCGAGGCGTTTGTCTCGCACCTTCTTCCTGCTAGCTGCGACTGTTTGGGTGACAGGGAAGTGGAAGAAAGAAAAACGTCCCTGGCTTTGGTGTGCTTCCGAACGGGGAGAGGAACCCCTGTGTGACAGCAGCTTTGTTCAGCATGTGGAGTGTTTCATTGGGTAGAAAAGCTGATAATTGATCTTCAGTGTTGGAGACTTAAAAGGATTTTTGTGTGATGATAAAAAAACCAAACAAAAAAACAACAGAGACAGAATCTGACTGCGTGTTGAAAACTTCAAACGGTGCAGCGAAGCGTCGGGGTGGCGAGCGCCCCGCAGGATTAAGCAGGAGGGGATGCTCATCAAGACTCGCTACCGACTGAGTGGTAATTCCTCCGGCGGGGAGACTTCACGGACCACTGAGGCGCTGTGGGAGTGTGTGGAGGTTCGGCTGAAGCCTCCTCCGGCAGACAAAGTGGCCTCTGTTCTGAGAAAGAGGCTTGAGGGACTTGCGGGATGGATGGTTCTGCTGAGCCGTAATGGCCGACATCTTCCGGCGTGATGGGCTCAGTGATGATACTAATCACCGCGTTGGATCAACCACTGCTATTAGCTCCCCTGTGTCCCAATTTGTGCGGTGACAAAAGAGATCTGACTTTGAGCAAATCTTTAAAAACTCCTCAGAAAGCGGAGGCGGCCGCAGATAAAAGTGATTGAGGCTCGGCCGACAGCTATCTGATGGAAAATGACTGGTTTTGAATGATGCAGTGTTAGAGAAATTGTCTGAACACCACCTCCTCAATCTTATCTGAAAGCTAGCCAGCTCGCCCGCATTTTCTATTTCTATTCTGGCCGTGCCAGGGGCTGCACCGTGCGGCCAGCGGGGGAGTAATGGGACGTGACAGGGATGATGATCCTTCTTGATACAGGGCATTAGGCAGCCTGGCCAGCAGAGCTCCTGGTCCTATCAAAATAAGTGATGCTTCAGACAATGG
The DNA here is from genome assembly GCA_028641955.1 of Protonibea diacanthus. Taxonomy (NCBI): domain Eukaryota; kingdom Metazoa; phylum Chordata; class Actinopteri; family Sciaenidae; genus Protonibea; species Protonibea diacanthus. The sequence goes on along the minus strand of CM053983.1, from coordinate 25,607,296 downwards.
CTTCGATGTTTAAGCCGTCACACCGGCCGAGGAAGAGAGGTGGCCGCTCAGGCCTCCATAAAATATTCTGCAGTTGTAAAAAGTGCAGAAACATTTACTCTGGAGGCCTCGCTGAGTGAATCTGTCTGAGGAGGTCGAGATCAGATGATCAGACGGGCTGTAAACAAACCTCAGGTTTTATCGAACGTGTTGCTGTTGGTAAGCGTCTGTTTTGACTCAAACAGACCGACTGCACTGCGCTCACTGCAGCTGTGCATGCACAGTTTCACCATCACGAGTGCCTTTGGATAAACTTTGGGTTTGTTTACAATCTGTACAGTCATCTGACCCACTCGTGTACTTTGTTGTAGTCCCACGATCTCAACAGTTTCACTGTTTGAGTAAACTGTTAACATTCCCAGAGCCAGTTTGGAAAACAACAAAACTAAAGTCCTTTCCTCTCATTGGCTGTAAAATCACTGTTGTTGCTGGACACAAACCGGCTGCTCCGATCTTTTTAAGGAGGTAACTTCTAGTTAACTAGTTCCCCTGCTGAGTTAGCGCCGTTAGCGCTCAGCCGAGGCGGTTAATTACAAAAAGATAAAGACGTGTTCACTGACCATACGCCGAGTCTAGCGCCGTGTTTTGCTTGCGAGTGGTCGCCAGGACATCTGCAGAGAGAGAAACAAAGAAATTCAAAATGACATCAGCGTGTGTGCGGTTATGATTCCTGAGCTACAGCTCATTCATTTCTAATGGGAGACAAAGTATTGTTGGATTTGGCCTGTTTGTGGCTCTGACACGTGCAGAAGAGCTCTAACAGCTCACTCTGTCTTCTTCTACAGAAACACTTACTGTATGTGAGCGAACGCTTAACTAAGACAGAAAGATTGAGACTGACATAAATACATCGTAACGCTCTGATATGATTGGCCGGTGGGCGGTTTCTCTCTTTGTCTATTGCTTATGGAAATAAACAGAAATAAATAAACGTTTTCATCTCACCGTGGCAGATATCGGGGTGCTGATGGTAACCGTCCTCCACATCCTGTTCAAACCCGCCTCTGAAGAGCAACACACACACACACACACACACACACACACACACACACACACACACACACACACACAGAACAACAAAGACAAAGAGGCACATCAGTAAATTTGCATCAATACCCGACTGTCCGTTTCTAACAAAGCACCTCGTTGAGTCTTTCCAAAATTGGTTTCATTGATGAGGGCTGCTTGCAGACGGGGGAGGTAAGTGCACCGTAACAAAATTGAATTTGTTTTGTGTCTGGCTGAGGTCAGAGTGTCTGAGTGTCTCGCATTTGTTGTTAGGACACGGCGGTGGCCGGACCTGAAGGGAAGAATCAGGCCTTGGGTCTTCTCACGAGGTTGTATATTATCAGTTTTGTGGCTGTTCAGCAGATTTCCAGAGTTTGTGATGAGAAGTTGTAATTTACTTCTGTGTGTCCTCACTTTCCCTCGGCCTGCCTACATGTTTAAACACACACACAAACCTTGTGTAGCTGCACTGTATTTTAGCACACTCGCTCGCTGCTGCTGCTGCTCGTGAAATTGGTACCTCTGCGTTTGTATGACTGTTGAATGTCAGTGAAAAGTAGTCTGGAGGGAAGTGCGTCGATTCAGAGCGACTGACACCAAAACCTGTCATTTACAGCTGATGTATTTTCACATTGGCTGATGGCATGGTATCCACAACACATCGAGATTTCAGCAGGAAGAAAAATGAACCTACAGATGGAAGTGTTTGTGTTAGAAGCAGTTTAAGTGTTTTCGTGTGGACTGTCAGGGGAAAAAGGTGCACAGAGTCAAGACCTGAAAACCTTTTCACAACCCGTTCCATCTCACGCAAGAACACAGTGACTAAGTGAATAAATAGATGAAATATGTTGCCACAATCTGTACAAAGCCTCAAACATACGACTGTGGGAATCAGTGCACAGTGTGAAGTGAAGGAGTGCGAGTATGGCAGCGTCGTCAGAGTATTTATTATATGTGAACAGAAACGGGCCCAGGACACGACCCTGTGGGGCTCCTGTGTTGGTGATGATGATGGTGGAGGATGAGGATGTAGCAGTGAATGAAGAGTGGAGGGATGTTTGGATCTATTGGAAGATTGATTTCATGTAGAGGATGAAGGATGGATCAGTTGTTTGTGATTAAATCTGATCAAATCGACTCGAAAACTGAGAAACATTTGATCAAAAAGGGGAAACAAAAGCTCAATCGTGTCAAATAAATCCTTTAAAAACTGTTTTTACTGTGAAATTTCTGCCATTCTGAACTCGCTGCTGTGCGATCCAAATCCTCTAAATTCACTTTTCTGAACCGCTCTTCCAAACTGACGACAAACCCCAATCTGATAATTATTGATTTTCTGCTGCTCTGGGTACGATTGATACGCCGCTCTCCCTCCAACAGACGCGCCGTCTTTCACCTCGGAGTCAATCAGAAATCAAAGTCTCATCCAGACGAACCCGCTTTTCGACGGTTCAATAACGAGATTGAGTCGACGCACGGTGGAGCGGAAGCCCTTCCAGCGAAGCGGAGCGCCACATCGACGCCAACAATCTTCCCACACGTTGTAATGAAGCAAATAAAAACAGACACGGGCTCATATACTCCACGAGCATGAGTGTAATGATCCAGTATTCACACAGAGACACTTTGTGCAAGCAGGCGCGCACGCCTCCTCTATAACAAACCAATTAGTTCCTTATATAACCTAAACACAAACCTACAGCTCGCACAGATTATATGCAAACGCACCCGTCTATAATTAGCAAACAAACTTCTCTCTAACACACACTTCCTACACAGACACAAGACAAACACATGATGTCGTACATAAATTCTCAGATTCCCGTCTCGAGATCCTGAACACAAACATACGTCTCGGCTCCGGAGAGAAACAACAGATGTCTAAATTGGAACAGCAGAAAGTGCGAGAGCGCCGAACTCAGCTGGAAGAAGCAGAAGAATCAGCTCAAAGAATTAATCACCTCCATTTCTTCGGCGTGTGTGTGTTCAAGCCGAAAACTCTGCCATCGACTGTCAGGTTTAGTGATGTGTGTTTGTAAAACCTGCTGCCAGGAGGCTGCACAGATACACACCTGGTGCACTAACTTACACCCTCTTTTTACTCTCCTACAGTAAACTCCTTTTGTGGAGTGATCTGGTGTTAAGACAGACGGTGATTATCAAATCAGGGGATGCCAGGCTGGTGCCTCGGTTCATGTGAAGAGTGAAAATCTATCATTAGAGGAAGTATTTTTACAGCTTGAGAGCAGTTTGTGTTTGACGTCACGGGCGAAACGCACCATAAATGGCGATTGTATCTACAGCGTCGTTTTCTTTGGTATGAATCAGAGCGAGATGTTTTCTTAAGTTTTAGATTTGAGTTGTTTAAAGTCAGTCAGCGTGACCCCATTCGAACAAAGCTTTGGCTAACGTGAGATTCATTATCACAGCTGCGAGTCCAAAGGTTAGGACCAGTTCAAGCAAAGTGATGACTTCCTCTCAGACTGTTTTAATGAAATGCTTTTTAAGAGGTGAAACTATCCAATAGAAAGATTAGAGGACACAAAAACACAGTTCTGACCTTCAAAGAAACAACAACAAATTCAACTTATCCTTTGAAAACACGAGAAAGTCACTGTAGAGACGCTTCATGCATCTGTGTTCATGGATATTTATGAAGAAAATGCAAATTTAAAAAATTAAAACTGATTGGAAGTGGCAAAAATCTGATTAGAACTTTTATTTTGAAAAGACCTGACACTGCAGCATCCTCCTCTGCTTCCTGCAGCGCTGCATGTCACTCCCTCTCTCTCCGTCACCATAACGACTGATAAAAGGACGGCAGAGTGCATCCTGGATCGACCGCATGAATTCATTCATGCTCTTTTATCTGCAGCACGTCATCGACAGAGAGTCTAGCTCATTCCTCTCGGTAAACATTAAAGTGAACCGAATCTTCCAAACAGAGTTTTGTTAAGTAGCGGGATGACCGCTCACCTGTGTGTGTGAGAGAAACAACAAAAAAACATGCCAGACTCGTCGGCACTGTTCACCATAATTGACCTTCTCTGGCGTTCATGCACATGAATAAACAGTCGAAACGCGACCGTCAGCCGAGAATTCATTTTGTTCTGCTCGACTTTCCAAACACGAGGAACTGCTGGCTGTCAGGAAGCAACATCTGTCTGCTTTTTTAGTTTGGGTTCACGTCCCGGATCTGGCTCCGTTACACTGAAATGATTTGGTAGCTGAATTTTCTGTCATTTAAGTCCAAATGAAGTGAAGTGAACGTCTCTCCACCTGGTTCAGTGTCTGAGTGTGTGGTCTTTATTTGTGCTCAGTGATGATTTTATTTAGCAAATAAAGGAGCAACATTTTGGCTGGCAGGCCTTTCATTTTAATGAAAGCAGCGCTGACTAGACCTTAAATAACACTCCGCCATCAGTGTATTCGCTGAAGGCTGAATAGTACGAGCACAACAAATCAACACCTGCAGATGAGTCTATAAACACGATGCAAAAAAGTAGCCTTGTCTGATCTGCAGAATGAAATCAATATCTCACCCGAACATTTTTAATTATTGAACAAACTGATGGGAACACGAACAAAACATGATCATTTTATTCACGGAGATACAAAGTGCTCCGCGAGGGACGGAAAATCTGGAAAAATGAATCCTGCGTGACGCTGAGCGGTTTATTTCCTGAAGATGAGGACACAAATTATGATTCTATGACCGATAATCATGAATCAGACCGAGCTGGTGCAGACGAGTCGGCAGACAAAAATCATACGACAGGTGGCGTTTAATCGCTCTCTGATCACTGTCCCGTCTTCTCATGAGGATTATTTGAAACAGGTTTGATATTTGTGACTGAAATCTGGAGACATTTCTACTTTTAGAGGTCCAGTGTGTTTATTTACTGGGACTCATTGACGGAAATGAAATATAATATTAAAAACTTTGTTTTCAGTGTGTATAACTACCTGAAAATTAGAATTGTTACATTATCTTAGAATGAGCCTTTTATATCTGCAGAAGGACCTTTAAGAAACAGTAAAACACTCTGCTGTTTCTAAATCAGGTGTCAGTCCAGAATCAGACGTCAGCTCAAGTTCAGCACGTTCTGAGGAATTCTCTGCAGAGTTTAAACTTTCGTCTTTCCACCAGACATTAGCATAAACATGCATAAATTAGCATTGTTTGTGTTGTTGTGATGTTTTTCGGTTTCACGTGGGATTTCAGGGGTCAGCCGATGCCAAATCTGATCGCAGCTCTCGTAGCTGTCGTCCAGTGTGCTGTCATCAGCCTATCGAGGTTAAAGGTTCTTCAATTAGCACATCATGACTGTATAATGAGTCAGTGAGTACGCAGCCAGACTGGATTGTAATTTAAATACAGGTCTGGTGATCTGGAGTCTCATGTGGAGCCTTCCTTCGTCATCTGTGATGTGGAAACATCAGATTTCCAAACACTCCGTCCTGCTCATGGTTCAGTTAGAAAATCCCAGCGTGCACCACGGAGCGGCCCTCCTGCGGGGCTGCTGACAGCGCTGTCAGCCGAAGAGTCAATCACAGTGAACGGCAGCCAAGGAGGTTGAACCGTCGCCGCCGCCTGGTTCAAAAGTGGTTTATCCGACGTTCACTGACAGTCGACACCGGAGCGGGAGCTGCCCTGCCTCACGCTGACTTCCATTTATATCACCCTCCGCTTCCATCACAGTCGGTTTGGTCGTCATTCTGAGACGTGGTTTGGTGAAGTTTACAGCCTGACATGTTGTTCCTGGTTTAGTCTGTGCACAAAGACTTAAAAACCAGTAAGAACCGATTCTTCAACACGTCACGTCAAAAAACTTGTTGTGCCAATGCTAATGCTAATGCTAATGTTTCTTTAGTAGCGTGAACACACACTGTAGTGTTCTAACGCTGTCGTATCTGATCCATGGCTGTACAAGTACAGCTGTGTCAGGAATAGGGTTGCAAGTCTGGGAATATTCAAAGTTGGAAACATTCCATGGGAATTTATGGGAATAAACAGGAATAACCTGGGAATTTACAAAATTGAAGGTTGGCCCATTAACAGGGAACTTAAATATATTTGTGGGAAAATATATTTTAGCATAATCTTGACTAAAACAACCAGATTTCATGCAGCTACACTTGAATATCTATAGAAGACATGTCAAACTCAAGGCCCACTGGTAAATCGCTCATACTACAAATCCCACAATGCACTGCAACAGCCACCACACAGGTCAAGATACTGTCATTGGTCAACACCTGTGCACCGCCCCGCCCCACTGCTTGGGTTGTTTATTGACAGACTAATCAGCGGTCAGCGCATGTTTGGATGTGATAGTTTGTTTAAAATTATCTCCAGTTAATTCCCATATATTTCCAAAATTCCCAAGCATAACTTCCCATGGAAAGTTTCTGGAAATTTACTGCACCTTTGCAACCCTAGTCATGAGAGTATAAACTGCTTAGAAGGGTCTTCATTGTTGCTTGAAGGGGAAGTATTGAGAGGACTAACTCATTCTTACTTTTATGTGACAATAAGAAAAAATATTGAATATTTCCAGCTTCATCCTTCAAGCACTGCACAGCTGATCCAACCTGCTGCATGATCTGTATCCAGCCTCGTCCGCCCTTTGTTTTGGCGACAGTGATTATGTCAAATGCATAATGGATGACACGTAAACTGAAACGCCCAGAAACGAGCTGAAGACCCGCCCAGCTGCGCGGTCTTTCACAGAGGGCTGTGATTCTTCTCTCTCCTCCCTCTCCTCTCCTCTGGATCAGCCACGAATCAGTCATTAAAATTTATGCCACCTCTGGATGAGGAAGGAGAGAGACTGAAGCGTCCACGAGAGAGTGATGTGAGAGAGGAGACAGACAGACGGAGAGAGAGCGAGCAGGAAGTCCCAGGAGGAAGATGACTTTTGAGCCGCTTCATCTCAAAGTCTGGTCGGGCTCTTTCTGTTCAGTCCATCCTTCTTCTCGTCCCATCATCATCCCTTTATCGCCCTCATTCACGTTCACCCCTTTCAACATCCACTCATCACCTCCCTTCCATGATATATAACCTTTTATACATTTATATAAAGATATCGCTGAATGCAGGCGAGGAGAATCTGATGTTACTTTCGAGCCACACAGACGGTTCCTTTTCTTGAACAGAAAAAACTGAAATGAAAAGCAGATGTTGGAATCAGTCTGATAAAACTCACTCTGCTTTTTCCTCCCACTGTTTACCTCTCGCTCCACTTTCTCTCATCTGTCCTTCACTTTACCCTCTAATCCATCTGTCTTTCCTCCTTCCTTTTTATTGTCTTTCCTCTCCTCTCCTTCATTCGTCTGTCTGTCCATACTTCTTCTCTCTCACTCTCTCTCTCTCTCTCTCTCTCTCTGGCAGGGGGCTGATAGTTGAGTCTGGACAGGATATTTTGGCCGATCTTTCTCACGTTCTGGTCCATTGGGTTTCAGAGCAACTAAACACTGACTCATAAATCAAACCTCGGCGAGCAGCTCGGAGCACTTTGCCAGCGTGAAGCCACATCGGCACTTCCTCTCTCTCTCTCTCCTCCTCTCTCTCTCCTCCTCTCCTGTACTTAAGGGACCTTCCTTCCAGTGACAGCTCCTAACTCCTAACCTCAAACCTCACATGTAACCTTAATCTTAATTACAACCTCAAGATGAAACTCAAACCCTGAAACCTTAAAAGTCACTAAAATTAAAAACTACAGTTTCATCCTGCTTGCCAACTCTTCATGCCTGATTAGACACACACACATTTTTAATAAACCAAAACAGATTTTCTGTGAAAATCTCATTACTTTTTCCTTCCTCATGCTTAATGATTATCTCTGTGTGCAGGAGGAGGTAGAAAAAGTTCTGACCCATAAAACTTTCACAGATTCCTAAACAAATAAATATCTCATCACTCCTGCTTGTTTTGAACTGACTGAATGACCTCTCTCTTCACAATAATGCGTCTGAACAGGAAGTAGATTATCAGATTTAGTGCTGCTCTTCTGGATGCAAAAACTGTTTCTGAACAGCTCAAAATAATGTGGCATGTTGGACTGACGTGAAACGCCCCGATCATCGTCATTCAAAAACGTCGGCTACATCCAGCAGCCTGCTAGTTTAACTACTTCCTGTCTAAGAAACGCAGAAATAAAAAGTGTTAATTAGTAAGATTTAGAGGTGTTTGTTAACAGTGGACAGAGCCAGCTGCGTCTCCTTTATCGTCATCTGACTGTCCTCCCCAAAATGTTGAACTACTCTTAAAAGCAGCAGATGCAGCCTCGGCTTAAAGAGGTTAAAGGTAGAAAAGTATCAAACTCTTGCCGTCTGCAGGGTTGAAAAGTGGAGACTCGTGGCGAACACGTCAAAATACATTAAAATATCCATAGAAATGTTTCAAGCCTGCAGCAGCCCGTTTGTTCCGAACACTCACTTCTCTTCATAACTTAATGCTCCGTGTCCCTGACCTGTTATTGCCTCCTCGTAGCTCTGAAGCTGCACGAGGAAAAGTAGCTTTACTGGAAAAAATAAGTGACATTTCTTGGAACGTACTGAAGATGTGAACGAACAGAAGAGAGATGGATGACAGTGCTGGACTGGTTTGAGGACTTTCTGTGGAAGTTTTTGAAGCTTTTCTTTGCTGTGACTCAGGGTCACCGACGTAATACACTGTAATCTCTGCGAGCACAAGCTGTTAACAACCGCTGTCCTTCCACAAAGAAAGCTGCAGAGCCTCCTCGAGTGTGAAATGTTGGTTTGCTTTCCTGATGATAGATCAGCAACATAAAGTTACGTTGCTCTGTATGAAGGTAACAAATCTGCATATCTGAACGCTCACTAATTAACATATTAACAAACAGCTGTTCTCAGTCTTTACACAAAGGTAAGTTAACCAAGTGGCTGGAAACAGCTGGCTGTCTGACAAAACGAGGCTCCGAGAAGACACCGGACAGCAAAGACGGCAAATATTCCCCCAAATGTGGAACTACTCCTGAAAAACGTCGTTTGTGCTTCTTGGAAACAAAAGATGGAATGATTTAAGGACAAGAAATCTGAAATTATTCTGTCAAATGCACAAATATAAGAGGGCACACAGAAACATGCATCTAAAAGAAAGAAAGGAAAGAAAAAATCCCATTAGCCTCTGTCCGTGCGAGGGCAGAGAAAAAGTAATACAGAGCGGCGGATATGCAATAATTCCAAGCCTGCACATTTCAAACGTCAAAATAATCTATTGGAAAGCCGGTCGACGGTGGAAAGGGGTGCTCTGTGTGTGTGTGTGTGTGTGTGTGTGTGATGTAAGTGTAGTGGGACGTCAGTCTACAGAAAAGTCCACACACACAGTTTACAACCGTGTACACAAGAAGGTAAGAAAGTGATTTAGGAACAGGTTATACATCAACACACAGGGACACGCAAAGTCCTTGAGGCACACAGGTGGAGAAAATAGTACCTTTAACTGCCTCTACTCTTCCTCCTCCTCTACTCTTTACTGCATCCATCTATCTGTCTCCCTATCCATCCATCCATCCATCTGTCCATCCATCCACCTATTCATCTTTCTCCCCCATTTGGCCAGACGGCGCGGCACACCGCTGCGTGATTGAAACACATGCAGCTGAACATCACTTTAGATTTTATGACTCAGAGAGAGGAAGAGGAAGAGGAAGAAGAAATGAAGCAAAATAAACCAATGTGAACTCTGAATTCGGCTCTTTAATCTAAATTTTTGGTTTCATGACATCGAATTCGTTGCCAAAGTTTCCATCGTCGTCTGTCGCTGACTAACAGCTCGGATATTCAACAAAAAGCTGTCAGTCAAACATGTACGAGGCTCGGAGGTCAACTTCCCAACCAAAAATAAGATTTAAAAGATACTGACGTGATTTTTGACAGCTAGACTTGGTGATCTCAGCTGGACTTCCACACACACATAAACCCTCCGTTTGCCACCACAGGGTGCAGGTCAATATCTCCACTTCTTAACAGAGAAGTTAATTACGTCTTTTATTTTCCTGTCTGTCTCTCCTTCCTCTTCCTCCGCTCTCTCATGCGCCCCCTCTGACATCGTGCCCTGGCGCCGCTCTCACAGAACCAATAATAATTTCATAACCGTCATACGTGTCGGCAGCTCGAGAATAAACGAGATGGATCTGCGCTGTGCGCCTCAAACAGGAGCAGCGGAGTGTTTGTTGTGTAAAAAACTGCTGATCAGATATTCATCATGTTGACGTTGCCCACTTGTCTAATTCTAGATTAGCTATTGATTAGCGCGCTGCCCGGCGCTGCACGCGGGTCGGCTGATGAACGACTCACTGGAGGTAGATATGAAGATTATTGCTTCTGCAGCTGCTTGGCTACAACGTTAGAAATCTGTCCGCTGACTGCGAGTTAGAGAACTGATAATAATAATATCTTTATGAAGCTGTGCTTTCACCACAGCGGCTGATCGCTCTAATTAGTACGACTCTGTCCAGAGAAGAATTAACAGCTGAAGCCTCCTGCTGGACTGTTTTTGATTAGAAATCAACTCTGCGCGCTTTGTCCCTCGTCGGTTTACGATTGGAGACGTCTGTGAGAGAGGGAATCGACGATGAATCGCATCGGGCTGCAGCGTCGATTGGCTGAAAGTTTGAAGTTGCTGCAAACTTCTGGCTGCAACCAAACCGGCGATGTTTGTTGCTTGTTGATATTTTTAATCATTCAAATTAGGCTGGATGGTTAATAACACTTTCTTCTTTGCTCTGACAAACTCATATTTATTTATTTATTCTGACTTTAAAGATATTTAATCTTGCTGTACGCTGTTTCTTAAGTCGCTTTAAGGTGGAACATTCCCCCGTCTGAAACAATCACATGTATATTCTGTGTCTGCTTGAACCTGCGTGTACCGCTGCCTCTGGAAATATTCTATTATACATATTTGTCAAAATTCAGTTTGTGATTCACCGTCTGAAACTCTCGGTTTAGAACTGCACCTGAAGCCTAATAGACACCTTCACATAAAAATCAGTTTATCCGACGTTTCCCTCAGTTAAGACCCATCACTGACCTTGTATAATGCAAACAGCTTTTGGCAGCAGTGACTCAGTGAAGCGGGCATGTAGATAACTTTGCTGTCAGATACTATTTCTGACTTTATTTGGGCTCCTCGCCGAGCCTTGAAACCCACTAAAGCTGGTTTTATTGTTTCAGCTCCTGCACAGAGCACTTTGGTTATTGTCCCCTATGAACATGGATGCAAACAATAACTGTGCTGAAACAATCGACGGTGCAGCCACGAGGCGCAGACACGACGCTTTGAGTCATGTTTGCTGATTTTAAAGAGGTGAAGAGATGTTTGTTACCGAACCACAAACAGACGGCGTCTTATGATTTCAGTGTGCCACATTAGGATGAATGTGAGCGGCTGTGTTGTATAACATAATGTGAGTGTTATTACCGACTCTGTGTGTGTGTGTGTGTGTGTGTGTGTGACTTACTTGAAGCCAGGTGTAACCGTGGCACAGCTGCCTGACTTGAGCCAAATGCAGTACGGGTCCCGTGAAGACAGACAGCTTCTGCACAACAGACAGAGACACAGACAGTCAGTCAGTCAGCAGCCGTCGGTGGCGTCATGTGAAGCGCTGCGTGAACCACGTGACTGGAAATTTAGTGCTGCGCGAGGCGAAGACGGAGAAGTCGAACAAACAAACGAGGACAAAAACATTAAAATCACATCAACTGCTGCGTTTCCATTAAGCGTGGTGAAGAGTTGCACAGACAGTCTTCATTTAGCGAGCGTCTCTAATTGACTGAACAAAAGAAACATTGTGAACAGCGTCATAACTGTGGCGCTTCATGCGACTCCTACAATCTGGTTTTTATGCAAATACGCTGATTTGTTTACAAAGTCGGCTGATATTTAAACACAGCAGCTGAATCTTTGTGTGACTGAATACATGGCTGACATTTCACACAGTCTGCAGTGTTTCTTATGTATGAACAAAATGTGTAATTAGCTACGTGCGCTAACGCAGACTGACAAATATCCTGAGCCTGCGTGAGAGACCCCAGATTACTCGTTCATTAAAGTTGGACTGACGACTTTTCACCACATACGTTTGTGCATACAGAGCTTAACTAACGCTTCGTGTTTCTCAGGCGCTAACAGATAAAAATGAGCCTAATTTTCTCTAAAACTGATGTAAACAAACTAAATCCAGTGTTCAGAAATTAAATGTCAAATCACTTAATAAGACAACATCAACAGATTCTCAATCTGCAGCGTTCATCGTAAACGGAGGTCGTCGCAGGCCATCGACTGATTTTTCTTCAGACCTCAGAGCAAAAGAGGAAATTATCTCCATATAATATTTAATATTGTATTTGATCACCTTATATCCTCATTTGAGCCTCTGCAGGCAGGAATGACCTGCCTGAGGAGATCGTGGCTGCAGACTCTGTGTCGCTTTTAAAAATGTACTTTTATGTCCTATGTTGCACTTTATTATAATTTTTATTATAATTTTTCCCATGATCCCCTGCTGCTTCACAACGTCATCAGTCTACGCCTTTTGTGATTGTTTTGTGACGTCAGAGAACCCCCAGCTGTGTGTGTGTGTGTGTGTGTGTGGTTTCTAGTGGTGTAGTTTGAAGCAGGAACTACAGTGGAACCTTTAAAATATTTAGACGATGGTCGCTCTCTTTTATTTCTGGACTGTTCCTTTAAGCGAGGATCACTGCAGGCCAGAAGAAGCTTAACTTCGAGTTTTCAGCTCAGTCACACTGACAGACCATGAATCACCTTAATCTGAGTGAAGAGCCAGCGCTGTTCCAGTCTCATGTTAGCAGTCAGCAGACGAGTCAATCACCTGCTCCTCCTTACAGTACTGTGTGTGTGTGTGTGTGTGTGATTAAGTAAATAACATGCTGCTGTGTGCGACTGGGAGACTTTCACTTCCTCCACTTAAGGCAGTCAGCATTAACCACCATCAGCAGCAATTAGTCACATTCCCTACAGTATAAAATCCCAGCAGGATCTCAACACTCGTACTTTTCCTCCACACGTCAGTTCTGTTGATTAAACTCTTCCATCTGCCGTCAGTCGCTCTGCCTCGTGCGCTCTTTAATCCTGCACTCTGGAAAGAGCCACGTGATCCTTCTCCGTCTATCCTGACACTGTATAACTGCAAAAACAACAAGCGGGTGTCAGTGAGAGAATTAACGATATTTTGCTCGCCGCTTCCTGTTTGTAAGGTCTGCGCTATTCACCCAGCAGCACCGACATAATGAGCGTGAAGCGCGCATTGAAGAAAAGACAATAATGTTTACCTGCTGCCAATCTGCTCTCATGTTAGACGCGTTTCTAGCATGCTGGATTATTACGAGGTCTGCCGGGTGCAGCGCTGTCGTGTTGAACCGAAAACCTTCAACAGCAGTCAAGAAACAAGTTTTAATGAGTTTTAATGAGGACTCCTGTGACCTGTTTTAAATATCTAAAGTTATTTACAGCCGTCTAAAGTGAGCGCAGAGGTGTTACGCCACCTTCACCCTCAAGTCTGCAAACATGACAGACGAAATCCCGCCGAGAGCACATCAGTGAAATCAACATCCTGATAGTACCACGCCTGCCGCTGAACCGAGTATATATACGAGCAAAATGTGTCTTTTATAGAAACAACAGCAAAAAAACAATCATAAGAACACCAACACCCGATCTGTGGATGACACAGAGACAAATAATCACTGCAGCTGACCTTACAGCGGTGCAACAAATAAAAGAAACACCACATCCTCTGAAATGGTGAAATACAGCGTGTCATCGGCTGTTTTCTGCTCACAGCACATCATTAGTCAGCGTTTTCCTGCCAAATCCTGCTTCGCTGACTTGTCTGTACACACCGACCTCGACCCGGCGTGGATGTCGAGGCTCAACGACGGCTTACGATTCACGCGCGGAGTCACGTAGACGTTAAACACCGAGGTCGCTTCGGGCGATTTCACAAACAAATAAGGCTGCTGTGTTTTTGCTAATAATGAAAACGGCCTGCAGGTCATGCAAATTTAGTAAAGCTCATAAAGTTTGTTGTTTGTTGTGTTTATCCAGCTCGGCGGTGACTTCGTGGCTCATAAAATATCATGTGAAGCGTCTTCAGGGCTGCTGCTGATGAGCATCCTGGTGAACAGTGTTTCTGTTTCGTCCTATTCCACAGCATTCAATAGAACAAATGAGCGATTAGCTTTATGACCCCAAAGTGTGATTTGGGCACAGAGGACAACACACACTTTAAAAGGTGCAGTGTGCAGGATTCAGTGACACCTCTCCCACGCCTCAGCCTCACACACTGGACCTTAAAAAACAAACTTCATACATCACGAGGCTTTTTTAGATCCCAAAGTCTCGTCTAAACTCTGATTTATGACTCGAGTCTGCAGAATTCTGCAGCGTCATCCAACATGTTGTAATCCAGCAACGACCACAAGCTCTGGTACGAGTTACTTAATATTTACCCAACAACAGTGAAAAAACAAAGAGGCTTTTAAAATGGCCGCAGAGTCGAATCGATTCTTCTGAGAGTCAATTAAAAACTAAACATTGTGAACTTCACTGAACGGGCTTTTACTGCTTAACTACTGTATCGAACAGTGTTTCTGTGTGTCTGGATTTTTGCTCTCGAACTGAAAAACAAGCTTTCTTTTCATCAGGAACATAAAATATGTTTTTTCCTCTTTGCTCTCTCTCAGCATCGCAGACCGACAGAGGACCTCTGAGCACCGAGGTCCTAAAAAGACTCTCGCTGCTGCGCGTCTGCCAGTATGTGACACGGCATAGTGCAGCTTTTTATGAATTATTCATCCACTCGCCATACGGTATATATATGCATTCCTCTTCTCCTCTCCATCACTGCATTCCTGCACAGTTACATGACAGGGATGAACCCCACAGTGAGGCAGTATGGGAAAACAGGCCAGCTGTAGTTTCAGTGTCTGATGTTGTTCCCATATTTTCAGGTTTGCGATGTCTTGTCACTCTTTAAAACGTCAGACTTTCTTCTGCCATCTTGCTCATATTCTGTCATGCTATGATGAACAGATAGGTGTGTATGTTTGTCTGCAGCCACAGTGTGTAAGGAACATCCATTAGCTGCTGAGAGCAGGAGGGATTTATCCAGCTTCTGGGGGCTGAGGCTCATCACTTCCAGCTGTCATTTAGCCAATATCCGGGAGCGACGCAGTCCCGACTTACTGGAGATGGTTTCAGATAATACTGCGGCTGCGAACAACTAAACACAAAGAAGCTCTCCGAGAAATAAACGTCTTCACTTTAATTTAATTAGGTGATTAAATTCTGCTGTTATGCTACATTTTATAATAAAGCTTTGAGGTTTTATCGTTATTGTTTTTCCGGAAAATAAAGAACGCCTCTTTTGTCAGTCACATTCAAATTATACAACGGGGCTTCTTAACAAGATTAAGATAACAAATGGAGAAGGAATACTTCACTTTATTACACTCTGCTCTTAGTTTTTCCAGTCTCAGGCATCATTTGCATCACTAAAAAAATCATCATCTTCACAAAGTTCATTTCTGAAATCGACGCCGCTGCAGCGAAGAGGTCCATCAGGACGAGACACGAACAGTCGGACGATCAGGCAGGTTGTAGAGAAACAGACAGGTGAGTCAAACTTGTTAGAAGAAGGAAGAAATAAGATCGACTTCATGCTTCAACATTTTTGGAGTTTTACTGAATAAAAGTGGTTTGAAACTGATGTTTTAGCACCCCGAACATAATCAAACCATAACTGTGTCGGCTGAAAACACTTTTATTTTTGTTGTTCCGGAGGCTCAGACAAATGATGCTGTCCTGTCGATAAGGCATCAGACCGAAATTGTTGGTTTGTCTCGTTCTAGACTTGAATTATTTCGACAATGTGGCAAAAACATTTCTGTTTGTCTGGTTATCAGTCCAACAGCTTTATAACTGATAGAAATGAAGAATAAAACTACAAATTAAGACCTTAATGAACCAGAATGATCCAAGAGGGCGTAGCAGTGTCGTAGTACTCGAGGTCGGTCGTGGTCTTGACATCCATCTCAAGACCACGTTTTAAAGTCTCAGACAAAGACGACTCTGGATTTTAGTTATGCGGATGAAAGAACACACAGCGGTTTGTAAACACTTCGAGTCGACGCCTAATGAGCTTAATGAGCTTAATGAGCTCAATGTAGCAACCAACGTAGGTGATATACTGTCTGGTCTTGACTCAGTCTCACAATATTTTGGTCTTGGTTTTGACTTGGGCTTAACCCCTCAAAGTCTTGGTCTTGTCTTGGTCTCGGTTTAGTTGGTCTTGACTACAACACTGCGATGACAGTTTAAAATAATCCAAGTTTTAAAAAGGAAATATCCACTGGAGTTAAAAGGATCCATGGATCTACAGATTTTAAGGGTTTTGGGCCTCTTCTGCCCTTTTCTTGTGTGTATATATATATATATTTTTTTTTTTTATTAAACCTCTGTTTCATACAGTTCCTAGCCGCTGTTGGAAACATTTTCTGAAACCTAATATTGGCAGCAGGGCCTCGAGTGAAAAAAGAAACCTGACGATGCAGCGAGGGAGGGAGGGAGGGAGAAACAAGCCAAGAGTGAGAGAAATGCAGAGACAGAGAAAATGGAGGCAGAACACAGAGAGAAGGGGTAAATCTCATCTGGAGGGAGACAGATTCATTGGTGTGGTAAAGGAGGATATGGCAGCTGAAACCTGACCTCCTGGCCAGTGCTGATGAGGCTTACGGGGCCCCTAATCCCAGGATGAGGTGTGCTGTAGCTCTAGTCTCTAAAAAGGATCTGGGGATGTAGCCGGCACATAAGCTTTCTCCTCTTCTCTCTCCTCCAGCTCCAGAATAAAAAAAATCCCCCAAACAACATGGCGGGCCACCATCGCTGGCTCTCGGCCAATCAGCTGGATTCAATTTATGACTAAACGATGTTAAGAGCTTCTCCAGGCCTTTGCAATGAGGGGTTAGCATGCTATGGGTATATATGTATTCCCCTGCTGGAGCTGAGAGAAAACAGGGGGGTTGAGGGGTGGGTGCAACAGGGGCCAACATTCCTCACTGCCCCAAAAATAGATCACGAAGCCGAGGGAGCTCGTACATTAACTGGAGCTAAAACATCGCCTGACAAAACAAAAGGCTGCAGACGGAAGAAAGAGAGATGCTTGAAGGCTCCGCCGCGCTCAGCTCATAAACTTGCTCTAAAAGCAGCGTCGGGCTCTTGACAGCAGCACTTGAAGCCTCCATTTTGAACCATTTACGCCAGAAAGTGATGTATGTCGACTTTATGGGGCGATGGGTTGATGATTATAATGAACGTAATTCTTTCCCACCTTCAACTTCAACTCATTCAGGCTAAAAAGTGTCAAATGATAAATGATAAATGTGATATTTGACTTTCTGTTCTCACTTTGTGGTTCACACTCCAACATAGAAAAAAATCAGCTTTACGCTGGTTACCAAACAAACAATAAAAGTTGAAGATGACTGATGGCTTCGATAATCTCTGGTTTGTTTTATCTGGCCTAAAACCCCAAAATAGCTGATAATAATATCAGAGTCTCTCTGCAGTAACCTGATATTCCATGTAGATGAGAAACCTGGTTCCTAAAATCTGGGTAAAGGATCAGAGAACCTCGATATTCTTGCTGTGGAGATGATTTCATATGGATAAACCAGGTTTCTAATCATCTTTTGGCATGTACGCATGTGCATGAAAGACTTAACAATGGATGAAAACAGATAATTACATGCAAAGGCAGACTGAAACTGAAGTCTGATCATAAAAAGATGTTGCTTTCCATCACTGATATTTAATTTCAGGCATGTTTTGTGCTGTAGGGAAAAGTTCAGGCTCAGATCAGGTAAACGGTGTTTTCAAAATGAGGCTGTGAGTCAGCGAGGATCCACAGTCATCACAGTGCACGTAACTGAGTCCTCTGATTTACTGTAGGAAGCTGAGTTCTCACAGTTAGAAAAATTGGAGTATTTATGTTTGCTATTTCGAATTTAACAAAAATATTCAGCTGCTTACAAACTCAGAGTTTACAGGTCGACATGCCAACTGTAAACTGCGAGGATGTCAAACTATTACTCTCACTGTTGCACACCAAAATTGCTTCTACTTACTGCAGCTGTATCGTGGGATCACATGCACTCAAACATGAAGCTCGAGGCAGGAATCAGGATCAGAATCAACTTATAGAAAAGTTCAAGCTCGCCTCAAACCGCAGCATTTCTTACACGCTGCTCCGGTTTAATCTTACTCTCTCCTACCTGCCAACACCACAAATAACCTCAGAGTGCTTTTTTTGGGAGAAAAGTGGACCCAACCAACTCAGAGCACCAGGCAGATAATAGCATAACATCTGTTATTTGGTGCAGGCTTTTGTCCAAAAGCTCCTGACAGTATCATGAGTGGACACATTTCTTAAATTGGTAGTTGCAGTGGAAGTTGATCCTGCTTTACTTGAGTTACCTGGCAGCGCTGGTGCCATTTCTTCCCGGTACACCGGGAGGAAAGCCGACATTCACTCAGTGTTTCTGGGCGGAGTGTGGTCTCAGCCCTCAGGCTGCTTTTTCGAGGCGTTCCAACATCTTTGGCTCGTTAAGATAAATACATGAAGTTTACAGGGACAAGATATTTACACTTTTATATCCATCTGATCCTTTCTTCTAGGTTTTGATGGGCTGAACATCAGTCTTCTTGAAATAGAAGACAGTTTAACTTGTGATTATTTTATTCTTGATACATCTATAGATCTGTGTTAACAGCACTGTCAGTGTTCAATGTATAAACAGAGAAAAGTTCCTAAAGCCTTATAATTGACACTTATCTGAGGTAACCGAGACGTCCTCCAGTTCCTCCTGCTGGGATGCTGAGATGTTCCCAGGCCAGATGGTGGGTATAATACCTCCAGCGTGTTCTGCCCCGGAGTCTCCAGCATCCAGAAGGCATCCTGATTAGATGCTAAACCCTCTAAACGGACTCATTTCAACAGGAATTTGCGGCGGTTCTACGTCAAGCTCCTTCTGGGTATCAGAGTTTCTCACGCTGTCTCTAAAAAGTGATCCCAGCATCTTCTGGTCACTAACCAAAGCTCATGCACATATGTGAGGGTTTGAATGTAAATCTAACGGACTTGTGTTTCACTTGGGGCGGAGATCTCACTCCATCCATATTTTTCTGGCGCTAATCGAGTTATTTGGTTAATTAACT
This sequence comes from Protonibea diacanthus, assembly GCA_028641955.1. Classification (NCBI taxonomy): domain Eukaryota; kingdom Metazoa; phylum Chordata; class Actinopteri; family Sciaenidae; genus Protonibea; species Protonibea diacanthus. Next base: position 25,587,984 of record CM053983.1, on the reverse strand, counting down.
CATCGTTTCAGCGCAGCCTCTTACTGTGACAGAGAAAAAGCTCAGCTCTACAGGTGACTCACTTCTTGCAGGTGCTGTAGTCGGCACAGCGGCTCAGCGGCACGCGGATCACGCAGCTGGAGAACGCCACGAACAGCGCGTGATGATCCCGATCCAGCTCGAGACCCAGCACCCTCCTGTCCTCGCCCCGCACGTTGCACCTAGGAACAAAAACAAAACACCAACTGTCAAGATCAGACATTTTCGATTTGGATTCATTTTTAAAATCAGCGCTGCAGACGACCGGCACAGTCTGAAAATTATACAGAAAGCCGGCTGTGAATCGAACTGCGCGCAGATAGACTCCACAAGCTGTGCAGTCGGAAAACAAAAGAAAAAGCATCCCCTCTAGCTGCACGGGGTGATGCAAAGTGTTACAATAGACCAAAGAGTGGGTGGGCAGGGCAGATCAAGGCAGAACACAGAGAGGAGGAGAGGAAGCAAGAAAAGAGCACAAGAGACACACCAAGAAACAAAAAAAGAAACAAAGCGAGAGGAGAGAGAGGAGGGAGGGAATAATTAAAAACAGTGCACGCTCAAAACAGAACCAGAACCCAAAAATATCAACATGTGAAATCAAAGACAGATTGTCTGACTTGTTGGGGTTGTAGACGTCGATGTCCTCCAGGAGCTGGGTGCTGAAGGAAGCGTTGGCTCCCTCGGTGCTGGCCAGGATCTTCAGCACATGTCCGTTGTCTGAGCCCAGAAAAACCACCGTGTAGTTCTTATACGGCCCCGCAGACGTGTCCACCGCTATCTGGGTCAACTTGAATCTGCGTAAAAAAAACAAAACAAGAGAAGACGATGAGAAACTACGCTCAAAGTATCACACGCCGACTTATAGTAAGCCATCTATAGTGAAGATCCTCTGAATTGGAGCTGTCAGTTCACTTCAAACTGACGTAGATTAGAGGAGGCTAACAATGCCAAATGTGCTGCTTAACATCTCACCGTTGTTGTTTTGTCAAAGTCGATTTCCCGCGGTAAACAAAACAAAGAGTGGGCGAACACTGAGCTCATTGTATGAAGCATCAGTGTGCAATCAATCACTTCATCTACCAACCCACCGTTCCCTTCCTCCATCGCCTACATCCTTTAATCCCTTCATCCTGTTAATTCATCTACCCATCTATCCATCCACCCACACCGAAATTCAATCGATCCATCCCTCCTGTTGTTTAGCAACTTTCCTCAACACGCTGCGGTTTCTGTTCCAGTGCCATTTTTTTTGTGTGTTTTTAAGGTGAGGTCCGGTCAACTGTTGCATTGTTTGGGGCGTCGTCGCTTCATATTCATCCACATCCACACAATCACACCTGGGAGCTGCCCAGTATCGCCACTCGTCGTTTTACTGCTGGCTCCACTGGAGCAGTGGAGGATTAAGAGCTGTGCTGAAGGGCACCTTGAGTCCAGCGCTTGTCGACAGCGAGATAAGCTTTACTCATTCATTTTATCTGCTTGCATTTTCCCGCTCTGGCCCTGGGATTTGAGCAAACAAACTTCCCCGTCATTTTTTTTGGCGTCTAGATTCTTCTATGAAAGGACACCAGCGGCGTCCTCGCCTCTCGCTCAGATGGTCCCACGGAGGCTGGTGTGTTTTACCCTCATGGACTTGACTGGCACGTCCCTGCAATGACTCTGTGGTATTGCGTGATGTGCTTCTGGTTAGATTTAATTTATCTCGCCCCTCTCTGAGGAGACGGCGAGGCAGATGTGATGTTTTTGGGGCCAGATGCGAAGCGGCGCATGTTTCCCCAGTGTGGAGCCGCTGCAGTGTCTGGCTGGCTGTCAGCCTGGCTCTGCTTCAGGAGGCAGAGAAGAGGCTCCTGTATACTGTGTGTGTGTGTGTGTGTGTGTGTGTGTGAGGCTGAACCTGTGTATCTATATGTGTGTTTTTGCAGTACCGTCTGAAACACTTGTGACACTTACAACGATTCAACATTCACCCCGTCATCATCTGATATCAGCCGATCCTCAAATGTCACAACACACACACACACACACACACACACACACACACACACACACACACACGCGCAGGTGACTTCCTCTCTTTGATGCAGGCTGCAGAGGAGTGTCTGCAGGCCGGGTCAGCGCTCGAAGGAAGACCTCCTCCCCTCGCGGCTCGTCTTTTGATGTGGGCCGAGATCGACCGCTGAACAAATCCGATGGGTTTTAATGAGGGACAAGGTTGTGTGTTCCACCTGAGCTCACTCATCGATACCAATCACAGCCCCCGGGTGTGGAAACACTGCCGATACATTATGTTGCTATTGAAAATACAAAATAATACCTGCATACAAACCATTAAAGAAAAGAGCCCGGCTTTTTGTTAATAACTGCTGCAGCCGGGCTCCGAACAGCAACATTTACTGCAGCTAATGACTGTTTTCATCAAAGGAGACAACAGAGCGTCTGAACAAGAGACAAGAGTCCGACATTTACTCCATTACATCCGTAAGGTTTGGAAACTGTTAGATATTTAAAACACAGTGTGAGGTTGGCAGTGTGACTGTGTTCTATAACTGATGATTAATTTCATGTAATTAGCTAAACTGTTTATTATTTTGTGATTAATTAACTGTCTGCAGTCTACAAAGAGCCTAAACTGTTGGAAATAAAGTTAAAAACCTCCATCATAAATTCCAGATTTTCAAGGTGAACTGTTTCTATCGAATATTTCATCACCCAACAGAATATAGGTCAGTTTTATTAAGGAATAAATTCAGCTCATTGACCTTGATTCATGTGGAAGTTGGGAGGTGCTGACTCTTCCCTCGCTGTCTGATAATATAAATTTTACTCATCGAAGGTCCAACGCTGGCAATAAGACGAGCAGGTGACCTACAATCTCTCTGTGGTGACGCTCATCTCAGTAAGACGCACGATACTTTCACGTGTCCTCCCGTTAAAAACAAATACCTGCTGGTGGTGCGGGTGAAGTAAGGTCTGTCGTTGACCGAGGGGACGGACTCGTCCATGAGCGGGTACGACTTGATGAAGGTCAGGGTGTCGTCGGGGAAGGTGGTGGACGACTTGTAGGCGGCCGCCGAGCCCTCGCCGGCGCAGCATCCCGGCCTGTTTAATGGCAGCAAAGAAAATAATATCAGGCGTGAATTCAGCTCCGCGGGCACAGATGTGAGAACACTGGCAGCTGTTTGTTGTCGGGGACAAGCAGGAGGGGGGAAAAAAAAACAGGTGTCTTATGTGACTGCTTGTTTTTTTGTTCAGAGATGTCTGTGCAGAACAATAACAGCGGCAGCTGCAAAAACTTCATTGTCAGAGGCACAAAAAACATGTTCTTGGAAAGTGACAGTTTGCTATTTAAAGACGTGTCTCTTACCTCGGCTTTGGGACCTGCTCCTCAGGAACAGGTGTCCACGCTGACTCACTGTTCCTCTGCTCTTTGAATTTGCCACTGAAGGCCTTCTCTATGTCGTCCATGTAGAAGGCGCAGACTGCCGAGCCGGTGATGCTGTTGAAGGGACCACAAAAGGAAAGACGACGTTACGGAGAGCCAGACAAAGGTCTGTGATTGAGCGTCTGACACAGCTTCTGTCTGTTTATTAAGCAGAATGCAGCACATGCTGACAGGCTGTCACATGTCCATGAAAACATGACTTCACATATCATGCCACGTGTTTGTTTCAACCAGGTTAGAAGAAATAAAATAGAACAGTAAAGGTGAGCTGCTGTCGCTGACTCCACCTCACCTTTACCTCAAAAACAAACATTACTATGTTGATCCAAACCTGTTGGCCTGCGTGGTGAAGACGCCGAGCACGGCGGGCCGGTGGTTGATCTGCAGCACGTTTGTCAGCGACTGCAGGACGTCAAAGTAGAAGAAGGAGTCGCCGGGGACGGAGCAGTTCAGCCGGGCTTTGAGGAACGACGTCCAGTAACGTTCCAGCACCCTCGGCGAACCGCCGTTGTCGTTCTTGCAAACACGTGCGACTCTGGAGAAAACCACCTGAGGAGACGGGAGGGGGTAATAAACCATAAATCACACCGTTTATCTGCAGGCAGAGCCGCGTGGAATACTGAACAGCAGTTAAAAATCATGCAGTCGTGTGTTCTGCATGAGAAGCGATGTCGTTCGACACCACAAACCACAAGTCTGGCGAAACGAGTCCCTCACCTTGCCAAGAGTGGTGTACTCCACTGCGATCTCGCTGAAGAAGAAGTACACGTAGTTTCCGTACTCGATGGCGTGGAGGAAATGCGGCTCTGCGGGAGGCGAGAAGAAGAAGAAAAGATACGTGACAAACATATGCCTCGTGTTTGATGCCTTTATCTCCAACATGACGGAGCGTTATGAGCGGGCTGGTAAACACAGATGCTCAGTTTGGAAAACGGGTCCAAAAAGAAATAAACGTGAATATGAGGACAGAACGAGCTCACAACACAGAGATTACATTCACTGCAGAGCTGGTGACGATCAGGGCTGATAAAAACACACTGATAACTAAGCTCGAGTCTGAAATACAATCATTTAGAAGGTTGGGTTCGATATATATCCACACGCAGTATATCACACACTGTCAATATGCATTCCTGTTTTTCAATAAGCTACAGAACTAGAAATCTTATATGCATCAAAGTACGTCTGAATCTGAAATTAGTCGATTAATCCATCGACAGAAGCTGAATCAGCATCGGCTGGTGATTGTGTAATTCACTTCTCTGGTTAAAATGCCAAACATCGGTTGGATCCGTCGCTGAAAGGCTTCTCTGCTGGAAGCACGAGTCTCCGCCGAGCGTCACAGGAGGGATGAAAGACTGTAAACACGTCTGGAAAGTCGTGGAAAAGGACAACACAGCTCCTCAGGATGTGGAGCGCCCCTTCAGAACGCTACATGATCCTTTCAACGAGGACGATGACGCTCGCGTGGAGCTGATTGATAAATCAAGACAATAACTGCCAATTAACAGACAAAGTGACTGTTAGAGGCTTTAACGGAGATTCTGACGACTGAAACTGACGTGACACAATCAGATTATTTCACCTGGGAGCGATGTTTCTCTCTTTATTGTTGGCAGACACAGAAACACAGAAATCAGTTATAATCTGTGACGGTGAGCGCCGGCTGAGGATGAGACGCCCGCTGTCTGAGTGTTTTGTACAGCAGAGAGGTAACCAGATTTGAGCAGTTTATATCCTGAGCTCAGTCAATCCTGGTGTTTTGCAGACTTAGAGTGGAGTCAGCCATCAGAGCCGAGACGCTGACAACAAGTCTTATATTTCCACAACTCAACACCGGCCTCCTCGTAGTGCCACATGTATGTTAATGTGCTTTGCCTGACGTCGCTCACCTCGCAGCCATTTGGAGTCGTACTTGACCGTACGCAGAACGGGGCTGCTCTCTCCGAGACTTCGGTAAATCACAGCGTCGCTCGCCAAGAAGTCTGTCATGGTGGCAGAGTAGAAGTCACCGCCTGAAGAAAAAGAGGAAACAAATCGTTCACGATCGCTAAGAATAACCCGCTTCATTCATTCGAGCGTCTGTGGTGGCCACAGGTGACTTTTATTGCCCTTTAAAAATCAGACAGATGAGAACTCGTGTAGGAGAATGTGTCACTTTGAATCAACGCCCCGTGTGAACTTTGCATGAATGTCAGTGGAAACCTGGCAGGATTAAGTGCAGGTCTGGCTCTCACTTCACTCTTCCCTGAACTTGACCCCCTCAACATGTTCGCAAAGTATCGGCTTCCTTCACGGCTATGATTAGTGACGGAAATCTAACCACCAATCAGAATCCATCAAGAGGCGAATTCAGATTACAGCCTGCGACGACTCGAGCATCGACACCGAATCACATTTACACAGACAGACTGAGACCGATGACGGAGTTAACGACGAGTCTAATCCATTTTTATGTCTTTGTTTATTCTCTTGATGTGCATAATTAACCACACGGCTGAGAGAAATCAAATCACACTTTATTTAGTTTATTTCTTTCTACTGTTGCAGACAGCCATTGGTTTCTATTTATTCCTGTACAGTCTGAAAATCAATAAAATCAAAGTGCAAAAATCAGGAGAAAATGTCAAAAAAAGCCCAAAAATTCACATTATCAGCTGCAGCATTGGTGGATTTTCCACCATCAGTATCAGCTACCTGGAACATTCACGTCAACATGTGACACGTGCTTCATTTGTAATTAACCCTCAGCTGACCACAGAGGCGTTACATCGTTATTTCCGTCTTTAATTGATGCTTTTTATGCAGTTTTAATAGATTTAGGAATTATTCATCGACTTCATGTTTGCCATGGGACAGACACAGATTTCCTCATGTTGCTCTGTCGACGGCTCTAAATACTGCTCAACCCGAGGAAACGTGACGATAAAAGTCAGAAATAGAACACGTCATTTTGTAATAAAATGTTTTATGACTCTTAAATAAAATATTTATCTTCTAATATACGAGATAAGACTGTGAAACTGTGTGTGACGCATTTGACTGACATGCAGTGAGGGCAGGATGAGGACGTGGTGTGACGAGGGAGGTAGTTTATTAATTACAGTTATTTAGTCCATGTATGTTAAATATATTATTAAATATATTAGTGCGATGAGAGTTAATGAGCTCAGAGTGTTTTTTATAAACGCCCCCTCAGAGAATCTAAAGATGATCCCAGCTGGCTCGACCAATCATCATGCAGCGTTTGAACTGGATGCCTCACCTTGAGAGCCTCTGAAGGCAGATTCACCTTGTTTGACTGTATTGACAGTCAGGTAGCGATCGTTTCCACCGCTGAGCTTCATATAAATAAACAACAACTCTATGAAGTCAGATCTAAATATCACTTTCTCGTCTGTTGCTCACCTGCAAAGAGGCCGACGTTGGACTGGCGGGACTCGAAGGGACAGCGAGCTTGTCCCACCACCTCCTCACCTTCCTGCTCCAGTGTGGACATCTAGGTCGGAGAGGACACAGAAACACAGAGACTTTATTATGAGGACGTGAAAACAGAGTTCTGGCTTTAAACCCGCTGCCCCGACAACTCTTTAATGTGAGAACTGTCTGCATGTGACGGCCTGTGATTATGAAAAGGCAGCACATGCATCATAAAGATTAGTCTTATTTGATGTACTGTACGTGAAGTCCTGCTGCCGCTGGCTGAGGGGACAGTTTATCTCTCAGCTGCAGATATTAAGCTGCTATTTCCCGAGCTGCTGTTAACAAGATTGTAAACCACAGGTAAGACAACAAGCAAAACCCAGTGTGTGTGTGTGTGTGTGTGTGTGTGTCACAACAAGGTGACTGACACACACGCAGCACATTAACAGTCCATTAACACATAGCTTGGTTTATATGATGCGGTGTCGCCTCCTCGGACACAAACAGTGTGAGTGTGTGTGTGTGTGTGTGTGTGTGTGTGTGTGTGTGTGTGTGCTGCTCTATTGTTATTCTGTGAAAGAGCTCAAACTGTGGCGTCACCCTGAACACACACGTCTGACACGAGGAGTGGACACGACCTCATCACGGTAAATGAAAAGGCTGGCTGACCTCCATCTCTTCGTATTTTAATACGTGATGCTTCACTTTGGTTTGACGCGTCGAGTTTTGATGTCGTACGTCGTGTTTATGTTTTCGCATGCTAGCAGACTTCAGATGTGAATTAGCTTGAAGCTAACTGGTACAATAAAGCTACCCAACTGTTCATTTTCAGACGATTTCAGAAGTTTACAACAGCTTGGTTGAGTAAAAAATCTGATTTATCTGGGCTTTGAAATAACTCACAGGGTTTTACAGTACGATCAGATGAGGACGTATTACTTTATCATTAATTATTACTACAGTTCAGTTTAGATGAATAAATATCACCAGACATAGTTCAGAGAGAAAAAACATAAATACAAAGAAGGCAGAGAAATGCAGAGCAGACATTAAGGTTCATGTTCAGATCCATTAAGTAAATCTTCGCTAATAAGACACATTCAGACGTGTTTGGAATAAAAATAATGCAGATAATGAATGCAGTGATGGAAGCAGACAGTCATTCATCTCTATGTCAATAATATTGATTCACAGAAGTTCCGAGAGTGTCCAGTAGAATATGAGCGAATGTCTGAAGAACATTTAAAAATGATGGAAATATTTATACATGAAGACACACACGTCTGTTTATTTATTATTATTTATTGTCTGTCATCTTGGATTAGTAAAATCTGACAGACGAGTGACCAAACTATTAATCAGTGAACAAACTCTGACTGACTTCTTTCTTTTAATGCTTTCTCCATCCATGTCGCTCTGTGAACATGTAATCATGGAGAGGTGGAGAAAATACGCCATCCAAACTCTTACAAAAGAACTGCCCCAAGACGTCTGCACAAAAACAACTTCACACTCTTAAAAGTGTGTGTGTGTGTGTGTGTGTGTGTGTGTGTGTACCTCTCTGAATCTGATGCAATCAAACACAACAGCTCTGCCCTAAATATCACTTCTGTGGAGCTTCAAGTGTTCATTTATTGTTCACGCCGAGTCTCTAAGTTTGTAATGCACCGAATTATTTCGCTGTTTTAATTCAATCTACCGCCTGTGCAGCCTAACCCGTCGAGCTTTGGTTAGATTTGGTGAGAAGTGCTGTTCAGAAAAAAAGCAGCTCAGACGGAGGCGTGGACTGAGTGATTTTAAGTTTGGCCTTTACAACAAGAAGCAGACACACGAGGAGAAGCGAGAAAGAAACACGAGCACTCAAAGACCGAGAAAACTCGACAGCGGGAGCTCACAGGTTTGAAATTTACAAAAAGTAAAGCTCTGTTATGACAAGGTAGCAACTCTTAAAGTCTAAAGGTGATTAAATATGTTGGAAAATAGACATGAAAAGACTTTGAACCATGTATTCCTGAAATGTGGAGTCAGAGGTTCAAACAGTTTTCAGGATTTTGTGGGCGGTCCTTAAAGGCCGGCTTGATGACACGCTGAGGCCGCCCTGAGCAGAGAGACAGAGATGAATTCATCTCAGCTCAGAGTGTTTCAGAGTTAGTCATGTCATTTTCTGAACTCAGCTGACACGTTTCAGTCGCTTCAAAATGGCTGCTCGACCGCTCCGATGAGTGGGCGTGGCTTCAGCATGCAGAGGACACGCCCCCACAGTCCTGCAGCTGAGAGTTCATTTTTACCTGATTTTGACACCTGATTTCATAAACGATATTTTTAATCATTCAAATTTGGCTGGGTGGTTAAAAACACTTTCTTAAACTCAGAACACAGATTTATTTTTGTTCTGTTCTTCACACAGACTTCAGTGTCTGTAAAAGGGCAAGACAAGATTTGCAAGATTTTGAACTGTGATATTTCTCCAGAGTAAACTCGAGCGACGTGATCTCGAACCTGGGAGAGTTGTCAGAAATGTCATGCAGAAATACTTCAAGTGAGAAATAAAAGAAAGACTAGCAGCAGGATTGTGACCATAGAAACAGGAAGAGTCTCATCCGGCGTCTGATCTAATTTGAAGGGCACAAATCTTCTGATTTCTGATCAAATCGGACGGCGGCCGAACATCTCGCCTGCAGAGCGACATGATTCGAAGTGAAAACAGCAGTTTGGTTAATCACAAGAAGCAGACCTGTGGAGTCGGAAAGAACCGAGGATTTCGACGGTTACCCCGGCGGGCGGATGAAGACAGACGGATTTGACGCTTCAAGGTTTTGTTGTATCACAAAGGCATGTTGAAGACAGCCTCTCTGTTGTCTACAGACCAGCTGTCTCAGCAGTCTGGTCAGTAAAGCTGTGCGTTCATGGCTGGGCATCCATTCATGTCTTTGACCAACACACACACACACACAGACGCCTCACACTCAATCCCCCCTTGTCCTGCACAGATTTTTCAGAGTCCCAGAGACAGATTCCTTGATATGATTTACACTTCCTCCCTGCCTCCCCAGCTGTCTGGATAGTCATCTCTTGTACTCCAGACGAGAGGAGGAGGAGGGAGCACAGCTGGGGAGGGAGAAAGAATCTGAGGGTATGTTTTGTGTAAATCAGCCGCTCTTTACCAAAGGGAGTCTGTGGCAGGGAGACATGAATCTCACCCCTGTGGACTGACCTTTGGACATACTCTGTAGCTGAGCCATGAGACTGTGCAGGTCCTTCACGACACCTGAGACTTGATTTATCTGCGTCGGTCTGTGGAGATGCACCGTTTAGGTTCACAAGCAATAAATCAAGGTCATCAAAGATTCACTTTTGGGTGAATTGACCATTTCCAAACAGTGACTGTCCAATCATATTCTGCACCTGGCCAGCTTCGGATTCGTCCACATGCCGAGCTCACACTGCAGAAATTCATTTGTTGTTTAACAATTGTTGTTTTGATTTCCTTTTAAATGTCATTTTATTTTGTGTCTAATGTTGTTTGTTCTTTAATTAACTTGCTCTGTTTTCATTTATGAAGATAACTTTATTTGTCCTGCGGGGAACTCGCTGTGCAGCGGCGGCACTACAAAGAAGGTGAGAGAGCAAATATGTAATACACACAGCGACAAAAACATCAGCAAGCTAACGGTAAGGGAGGATCATTTATGGAGCCAAGGCTGTCACGATACAATCATTTTAATCATTTTAAGCTTTAATATGTATGAAAAAGTAATACTTCATTTTATATCAGAGCAAGCTGAGAAAATGGCTACAAGACATCATGTCCTGCCTGAAATTGAAGAAAGTTCTTTCACTTTTTCTAAATGTTTTCCAGACTCTTTTCTTACTCTTAGTGCGGCTCTAGATGTGGCAGAGGGATTATTTCATATATGAAGATTTCATTTTATATATTTTTTATTTATATTTTTGTGTAATGCTGCACTAGTTTGTCTCTGTTCTTTTAAAGTTATATTTACCCACTTCGTGTCTATCTCGTGTTTTTGTAATGATCACTTTGAATATATTGAAAATTCTTCAATAAACAGATTTTGATTTAAAGGGGAAACCTTTCAGGATGCGTTCAAACTCGCCCAGTGTTTAAAAGCCTCACTGTCTCCTGTGGCTCGTCTTTAAAACACGCTGTCCAGAGTTTGAGCTGGTCGTGACGTCACTAACGGGCTCATGAACATATTCCAGAACCAGAACCACCGTGCAGGTTATAAAAGAATCATCGCAGCAAAGAGCGGCTGGTGAAGTACGGTGAAGCTCAGAGCTAAGCAAGTCTCTCTACATGCCGCCAGCCTCGGAGGACGCACGACGGGAGTGGACGGTGAAGTCCTGGCTTCAAGTTTGACCAAAGAATTTCACAGACATGGAAAAGAGGTCTCCTTTAAAAATATTATATATATTTGACAACCTCAGAAGTGATATATGTGTACTGTGATGTAAATCTGTACAGGTATGTGTTTAACTGGACGTTAAATTGCTTCCATAAACCTAATTTCATCATTCTTATAGTTGTTGTTGTGTTAAGTGAAAACTTTTGCACATTTTCCCATTTCAAGGTCAGAACTCAGACCCGCAGTAAATCACCGGTTCAGAGGTGATCCACAGCGGGAACAACGCGCTCGTATTAATCCCTTTAAATGATACGTTTGAAACCACAGATGGACCCCGGTTCTCACCCACTCTGACTCCCTGACACGGATTTCTGAGGTCAGCGCATGGAAAAAAAAAAAAAAGTCTTGAGTTATTCAGCTCCCCTTTGGATTTCACTCTCTCCCCCACACGGCTAGATTTACAGTCTGTGCTATAGGACGTGCACTCCTTCTTCCACCTCTAATGGCCTGCTGTGAATCACAGTCCAAACCTGTGATGTCACCTTTGAGCCTCTGCCATCATATCATGTTGGGTTTTATTCAGCAGGCCTCAGACTGGAGGAGCTTTGCTTCTGCATTGCTCTTAAACAAATGCTACCTGCTTCTTTTCTATCAAAGTTTTCACTCAGCCCGCAGCTCTCTGTTCTGCTCTGAGCCTCGTCGGCCGCCGTGGATTCGACCCTGCCCTCGTCGTCTCGCTCCTCGTCTCCTCTCCCCCCTCAGCTAGGCTGTGTCAGAGGTGTGTAAGAGGCTGCTGCGTTATTACCACCGTCAGCACATCTTGTGTTCTGTCAACAGATTGCTCTCTTTCCGTCGTGGTGAGTCGACATATTATTCCACCAACACTGAGCGTTTGAAGTGAAAAACACAAATATGGAAACATCCACAGCGAACGGTGTGCTGAGGTCAGGATTGTTCTGAGTCTGATCCACATCTGATCCAGGATTAAATACATGTGCTGCACACTGTATGTCCTGCACACAGAAAGCAGCGTGGCATGTCTGTGTGTGGAAATGTTGTCATGGTTGTTCAGCCCGCCCTTTTATTTGCAATTAATAACTCTGCTGTTACTCTCACTTGTGCACTTGCAGATTTGTTGTATGATGACTGAGAACACAAACTGACAGCTGAACGCTGCGCTCAGCCTGGAATGACCCGTCTTTGTATGTTTGTGTCATGGATGGACTGTCTGTGTGCTGGTTGTAGCTGTTGACGTGCAAACTGAAACTGTGGCACAGTAAATGTTGTTTTTAACTTCTTCTGGCTTTAACAGGTTCATCTGATTTTGCAAATGAATCTTTCATGTTGTTACAGCCGCGTGCGTGTGTGTAGTGTTTTCTTATGTAAATCCAGGTGTGTGTGGCCACCGACGCCTGATTAGCTTCCACTGCCGGAGGCGTGATTCCCTGATTCGGCCCTTCCCGGAAGCCCAGAGGTCCAGGACTGAAGCGGCACCTTTACCGACCCTGCCAATCAGAGCGGCCCGATTACTGGCGCCGACCTGATTTAAACTTGACGAGTTGTGCATGTGTTACGACCCTGAGCGGGGTCGTAACACATGCACATAAAAATACAAGTTAGTGATTATAGATTTAGTTTTTCTATAATAACTATATTAATGTCAGATTCCATTATCACTGGTTGTAGTCAAGACTAAGACCAGACTGTATTAAGACTGAGACAAGACCAAGACTTTGAGGGTTTGAGACCAAGTCAAAACCAAGACTAAGACCAGCCAGTGTGTAGCCCATTAGGTAGCTAACACGTTGTTGGATTTTCTCTTTGGGCGAGGCGTGTACACACAGCAGATTCCGTTGATTCGGAGACGACACCTTCAAAAAGTAGTCTCAAGATCAGTCTTAAGACCAAGACAGTATGACAACGTGACGTCGACGAGTTGGAACATCACCAGCATCATAATATGATTTATATCATATTACAAATCAAACATTACAGTGAGCGATACGTTACAGCCTCACTGTCCTCTCGCTGCATAATGTGTGTAAAACTGTGACTTCATGCATCATTTTGCAGCGTCCACTGATGTATGAAACATCTGCTCTGTGTGAGCCTCTGTGACCTGCATTAATGTGTGTTTACCGCTTCATCCCTCTGATAACACACACACACACACACACACACACAAAAAAGCAAGCGTGGCGCTAATGTGATACGAGTTCAGTTTGCAGTTTGTCATTTCCAGTAGCAACTTAAGTAACAGGGTACAAGTGAAACAGCACACGAGGACAGAAGCAAACACATCTCATAACAGCTGTAATATCATCTCTTATCTGTAATTGAGGCCAGGAGGCAGGCAGGCAGGCAGGCAGGCAGGCAGGCAGGCAGGCAGGCAGGCAGGCAGGCAGGCAGGCAGGCACTGTATCTTACCTTATAGTTACGGCAGGTGGGGTTGAAGGCGTTGGTGCCGCAGGCGAAAAGCGTCTCGTCGTTGCGTGGCACCAGCACTTTGATGTAGTTGTAACATTCGTCCTGTCAGAGGAAGAAAACAGCTTGATGTTATTGCACATTAGAGACGAGGTCCATGTTGGCTTCTGGTGCGCCGACGACAGAATGAAAGCAGCTAGACGGCTGACACACACACACAAACACACACACGGATAGATGCAGTGTTTTACAGTCATTATCGTAATCCCCAGGCTCATTCTTGTGGTTTCACTGTAGCTCTGTGGATGCTTAAAGCCCCTCCAGTCTGTCATCTCCTGATGGATGTGTCGCTGATTCTGATAAGCTGCGTGCGCACCTCTGCTTGTAACAAAACTTCAGTGTGCAGGAAACGAAGGCAGAGGCAAAGGAAACAAAAATAAAACAGAGAGAGAGGAAAGATGTGTACTCACGCTGTTTTTCCCTCTCACAGTACACTTCTCCACATCCTTCGTCTTCCAAGTCAGTTTCTGAAAGATGCACACAGACAGCCAACTGTCAGCTCAAAGACAAGCTGTTTCCCACCATCCCAGCTTTTTGTCGCACCCGATCGTTCAAGTGCTATTACGAGACAGCTGTGATGAAAATCTCATTAACTTCAATAAACTGCCGCGCAAAAAAAAACAACAAACAGAAAAATAAGGAACGCCTGCAGCGGCGGCGGCGGCCTGCGCGGCTCGTCGGTGGGTAGCTAAACATTGTGTTTCCTCAGAGATAAAAATCACACACATACACGAGGAGCTGCAAAGGATGTTTGCATCACTTCACTGTCCATATAAGGAGTAGTTAATTAGCCCCAATTAACCTACTGGCCAAAAGCCCTGCCCTCTTAGCCTTCACACACACACACACACACTTCCTGTTTCAGTGCTCGTCGTCCAGTGGGCAGTTATAGAAAAAGATCAATCAACGTGTTAACAAGCTCAGCCGGCTGAAGGTTTAATGTGCTGCCTTCCACCGACAGATAATTTACTGAGCAGAATTTACCTCGGAGCTTGTAAACACGGCGAGGACGCTGCTGCTGCTCGCGCTCGCTTCAAACTCATTCAGAAGATTCCTTTTGTCAACAAACTAACAGACTCATCGGCGCTGTGGCATTATGGGCCTCTCGGAGCAGCTGGGGCGGTGCGGCACGACGGCGATCTGATCTTGATCTTTTTGCCCCGTGCTCCTGATATTTCAGACGAGTTTTTTGATGCCGATCATGAAAAGGACAGGTCTCAGTTTCAGCCACTTATACCTTTATTTAGAGGGTAGACTGTTCTCTCAGGAGCACAAAGGTAATTAACCTCTAAATGATTGGAAATATTCAGATTTTTAATTACTTCCTTGGCCATGAGTCTATATTTATTTACTCTGTGTGCATGGATCTTCTCTTTAGTTACTACTACTTTTTTTACAGAACGTCCTCCGTGCCTCGACCAGAAGAATGAAAGACTCGTGCAGTCCGATGCTTTGAGACTCACAAAGCTGGAGAAGTTTGTATCCGTCCCTGAAACACGATTTGTCCCACAGGCTGCTCGTTTGACGGCTCAGATCAGGTGAACGCCGGGAAAACCCGACACGTCTCCATGGTGGACGGCCTCCATTGTTACAGTCTCATGAATGCATTAATGGATTATGTATATGTATGTATGTCTTAAGACTGTCTTGCCAGACTGGACGAGGCTCTTCCAGTTTAGTATTGTCGTTTGAGTTCAGATTTTCACATCTTTTGCTTTAATTCTCGAGTCTGCCGGTGACTCCGTGGTGCTGCTAGCCTCCTTTGTTTAATCATCTTCTTTAGAGGTGCAACAGAGTCAACAGAGCGCGATCAACAAGATGAGGCAGCAAACGAGTCATCTGTTACACTGAGACACGGCATTGAATTAAATACTGAACAAACAGAAGTAAACATTCATTTGTTGGGGACTATTTTGAGCAGCGGACTGATACATGAACGAGGTTTTATGACTCAGTAAAGTGGATATGATCGTGGTAATGAAGAACAAACAGAGCAGCAGCGACGATACTTGTTCACAGGATCAGTTCACTGTTGAGATTTCTCAACAATTTAGAGAAAAATATAAAATATTGGCAGACACCAACAATCGAGGACCAACTTACCCATAATGTTCCGAGCAGTTTATGATGGACTCTAAATTTTAAAGCCGGCCTCCCCTCCAGGTCCACGTTTTGAACATCTCCAGCTCGACTTTGTGACCGTCTGACGGATTCAGCAGCAGTCAGCGTTATGCTAATCGCCCCTGCCTCGTCCACGCTCGATTCGGTTTACTAATAATTACTTATGGCCACCCAGGCCCGGGGAGATCAGTGATGGGCAGAATATGAATGAGTGGAGGGGCCCGGTGTGAAAAATGAAGAGCTGCTTTAAAAAAAAAATATGGAGGAATGGATCTGCGATGAAGAGGAGGAACCGTTTTCTGGTAATATGAGTCAGTCACACGCTAACGATCGAGCTCGGATGGATAACGGGAATAGCAGAGTGAGAATGTGGCTACAGGCCTCAATAATTTTCCGCTCAGTTCCCCGCTGTCACGCTGGAGGCGGCGGAGGTTTTGATTGAACAGCTAAAGAAATGCTTCATATACAAACATTCAAAGTTCTCATATAACATAATGGAAAAAAGATGGACTAACGCTGTAGTGCTCAGAAAATTCCCATTTCTTTGTGCTCCAGTGTACACCTGAATCAATACTTTAGATCTCCTTGACATGGAGCTGTGGCCTTATCAGAATGAATACCCGTGTTTAGCACTAATCTAAATACAAGCAAACAAACGGCCGGGCCTCGGAGGGATTTTATTTTAAGTGCAATCATGTTTGACAAATGAGATTCAGATAGGAGGAAGCGTGGCACTTCAAACGCCACGAGAGCCCCGCTCCACTTGTATTGGATATATGTCTGAAGAGAGATTGCTTAATACTTGAATGAAAAAGTCAGGCAAAGGGTAGAATGGAAAATAATGAGATAGGCACACACATTACAAGAGATTTGTTTTGTGTAAAAACACAGTGTGTGTTGTTCAGAAAAACGAGAGCAGAGCTGCAGAGTAAAGTTTAAAGAGCACGGCTCTGCTTTAAACTCTGCAGAGCAGGTAGAGCAACTATTGACGAGCAAAACTCCTGATTTGAACATTGAATCGCAGAAAATGTCAAGGACAGCCGCTTCGTTCGGAGTCTTAACTCGACGATTATTGGTATTGATAAGAGGAATCCAACACTCCTGAAATGTCAGAGCCCGAGGCGACGCTCACGTTAGACTGATTTATCGCTCTGATCGTTAGTTTATTAGTTTTCAAATGTGTGAACGGGTCACAGTCCTGAACCAACTCGCACATGCAAAAGAAGAATAACAGCTCCAAAAAGCAAACACCGCTGAAGTGAGCGTGTGTTTCATTCGTACGTTAATGTGCGAATTCATGGGCAGATGATGAGGATGAAGATGAGGATGATGAGAGACCATCAGTGTGGCTGACAGACGTGTTGGTGGACGCGGAGTTGGAGCGAACACGGTACGGTACGACCGTAATCGGTTTGTTTAGCTCGTACATAAACGTCAGGGTGATTCCTGCTAGCACAGAACTGGAACGAACGTCAGTCTAGAGCGGAGTCACATAAATTCTGATGTGACTGTTCACCCTGAAAAATCTGACCTGTATCTGATTTAAGAGGCCTGAATCGTAACTGAAAAAAGATGTGTGAATGCAGCGTAAGAACACGCTGACAGTGAACACCGCGAGTCGTGACTGTGGATGACCTTCTTACCTGCTGAGGGATTATCTGCTCAGATGAAGTAGCGAGATTGACGGCAAACACATGGTCCCTGCAAGAGACACACAGAGAGTGGAGGCACCGTTAGTGGAGGAATCTCCACATATCACCATTTCACCAAAACCTGCTTTCCAAAAAATAAAAGCTTCTATTCGGCTCGATAGGATTGATCGAGGCTGGAAGGTGGATTAACGGGCTTTCCGACTTCATAACTCGGCAGAAGTTTCCCCCCATGAACGCCAAAACTTTCCCCAACTATCGACACAAACCATATGAATCACTTTGTGAAGCGAGCCGTGCACTTTGTTGTGGAATTTATTAAGTGCATTTAGGTACATTAAGAATCTCCATACCTTTTTTTTCCCCTCTTGGCAGCGAGAGCGCTGCAGTTTGAGCCGGAGCCAAAAAAACGGAGCAGAATTTATTTTGCACGCTGAAAACAGGCGGTGCAACCTCGTACTTTTTTTAGATAATTAACCTTCGACATCTTGATCGAGAGGGGAGCAAAGAGCAATTACGCTGAGAGATGCACTAGAAAAAAAGTTGAAACATGAAAGCAGTTTGGTGTGGAGGTGCTGCTGCCTCGGATATACACAGTTAATTGAAGTCCAGGCATGCTGAAGTCTGACCAGCGCTCACGACGGCGATAGAAGGATTATTTGAGAGAAGACAGAATTTACTGTTGAGCCTTCTGGAAGTTTTAGATTCATAAATTCCTCTGAAATTGCACCAAAGCGCTGTTTTGCCTTCGAGCGCCTGTCACTCACACACAAAAGGTTTCTCAGGCAAATAACCCCAGATTTCTCTGTTCATGCCACCGCATGTTTTTAAGCCACATTCTTCATATTGTTGGTGGAGTTTTAATGATCTGTACATGCTTTCTTTCCATCCATTTTTCTCTCACACAGCTGTCAGCGTAAATAAGAACTGAATTAACTTTATGCCTTAATTAAATTTACTGATTAAAAGATGAAGCAACATTATTTAATATAACAAAAGAGATACTTGAGGGGGGTTTGGCTGCTGATGAAGCTATTTAAGAAGCCAGTGGATAAAGTTTTGGGCTCTGGTATGAACTAGAATCAGTAAGTGGAGGATAAAATCAGGAGTGAAGGAATTGGATCCTTTGTCTAGCCATATTTTTGTATTAATGTAATCAGATTTGCTCACACAGGGTGTATATAAGTGTGTAAGAGACCATTAGTAGCCATCACTCTGTATAACTAACAGACGTAGGCAGGCAGCAGTGTGTTTCGCCCTCAGTAAAAAGAGCAGGTGAGCTGTGATGACTGACCGGGCAGCGATGTAGAGCATGTGGTTGATCCTCAGCATCCTCTGGAAGTCCAGGCCCAGGCGGACGGTGTCATTGTCCGACATGAGTCCCTGGAAGCCGGGGTAGAGGTAGGAGGCTGCGTGGGTGAAGAAAAAGGAAATGTTCAAGTGAGCTAAATGTGTGAAAACATGACACGCGTTTCCAAACGTTGTTTTAACGCTGACTGAAGTCATTCTCATTCTGGTTTCTGGGAGGAAAACCAGTTCGTGGTTGGTTTACTCTAAAACTGTCTGTTTCACTGTTGATCAGCCAATGGCAGGCTTATCCTCTCAGTCTACTTCCTGTGAGCAGATGAACATATTATGGTAATTTGATAATTAACTCTTCTGCACGCAGGCCAGCTTTCTAAAACCTGTAATTCCTCTTCTCTTAGCTGTCACATGTTCTCAGTCGTCAACGCTTCAACATTTATGTACAACAAATCAGCAGCTTAAGGAACACTAAGCCAAGGCTACAATTTGGCCTATTGTTCTGAAACTCCAGAGTACGCGCTGCATGCTAATATGCACTTGTGGGGGTGGATGAGCACAGGGGAAAAAATAGCATGCAAAGTTGCAAATTAACTGGCCGTGTCACAGGAGTCAGTCTGATTTAAATAAACGGCTCCTGGTAAACATTTCTTAACAGGCACGTCCGGGGACAAGCGAGGACGAGGGAATGAATCAAAACCGGCTCGGTGGAAAAAAACTCTGTCTGGTCAATCCACATTTAAACAGCGCTCGTCTGCCTCACGCAGGTCGCAGAGTTCAGCTCCTCGCTGTTATGAAGGCAGTTCACAAACCGCCCTGAAGAAAATGATACTAGTTAGTCCAAAATATAAAATATCTGCTCCTGTGGGGAGTATACATTAAGTCTACGATTCAATGAATATCAGGTGTATTCATGCATAAATAAAGATGTGTGTGTGTGTGTGTGTGTGCAGCAGTACAAAAGCTGTGCGATAAGGTGAACTGAGGGATGTGCCGCAAAGCAAAGAGAGTGATAAAACACCGACTGTGCTGGCACCCGGGCTGATTTTCATTTTTCCTTCCTCGTCTCCTGCATTTTAATTCCATCCTGCCTTTTTTTTTTTTTTTTAGACTAGCTCACTCAAGAGAAAAATTAATTTAAACAATGGGAGCTGGTGTCCGGTACTTTAAATAACAGAATGACAGCCAGTCCGGAAGATGGACGTGTCTTTCAAACACTCAAGTTAAAAAAAAAAAAAGGAAGGACGCTCCGGGCAGAAATGAAATTGGCCGGCTCCGTACTGACACCAGGCTGTCTTCCACATCACAGAGACTTCCCCCGCTGTTTCCTTTTTTTTTTTTTTTTTCTTATAACCGAGCACAGATTCAGCTCAAGGCCGTGGCACTCTGGTTCTGTAAAGTACTGTATTAAGTGCCCTCCAGCCTCCCATCTGACCTGGGCTGCCGTTGAATTAGCAATCCCCGCTAGAAATACACCACAATCTGAAATTAGTCTCTCTACAGGGAGCCGTACGTCCCCCTAACCGCTGGTCTCGAATCGACTGTTTAAAGATTTAAACGCATAATGTCTGGCTGAGCACTGGACCTTGCTGTGCAGTCTGCTGAAAAAGACTCCCAGTGGCTCCGCAGCCCACCCGGCCGCCCTCCCTCCCCTTTGGCAGATGAGGACTTCTAATTACTCTTCTG
The DNA here is from genome assembly GCA_028641955.1 of Protonibea diacanthus. Lineage (NCBI taxonomy): Eukaryota > Metazoa > Chordata > Actinopteri > Sciaenidae > Protonibea > Protonibea diacanthus. Next base: position 25,567,495 of record CM053983.1, on the reverse strand, counting down.
CACTTTCCTCTAAAGTTCGGGGGTGCGGGGGCAGCTGGGGCTCTGCTCAGGGCAAAATCCAGAAGAAGCAGGTGACGGTGCCCAGAGTTATTTAAGATCACTTCCTCCGGGATCACATGTACGCTGCAGGCCAAAGACCGAATCAAAGCAAAGACTCGATCAACCTGAGGCTGCGTTAAGATGCCCGATGGCACCACATCACAGAAATCCAGAGCTTTCATACCACGAGGCTCTGCAACTAGAGCTGCATCCATTAGTCGATTAGTTTTTTCAAGCGAATTCCAAATATTTGATGGTTTAGCTTCCTAAATTTGAGAATTTTCTTTTCTTTCCTCTTCTCAAATGAAAGTCAAGTGAATATATTTTGGTTTTGGACGGTTGAAGGAGAAGAAATGGAAGAAAATTACTGGAAACTTAACTTTAACTTTGCTCTGCCTTTCCACCAGGCCAGACCAGGACAGACGAATTTACGTGCTTCTACCATGGAGAAGTAGCTATGTGGTTGTTTCCTTTTTGTTTGTCTTATTTTGAAATTTGATCTGATTCTAGATGCTGATGTCTGACTTCCTGCCAGCTCAATCTGGGCCTTGAACGGCAGCACGCAGCTCCAGCTGCGGTGGCGCGGCCGTGCTCAGTGGAATCGAATCCCATTACGGTCGCAATCTAAATTCATGTTGAGTGAAATTGTCTTGATACAGTCCGTGGTTGCGGCAAATACTTGAATAACTTTGCCCTCCGTCACACGGCTTGACACCAATCATCAGAACATCGTTTACGAAGCGTACGCGTCCTGCTGGGAATATAATTCTCAGGAAAAGAGTGAATGTTTAATATTTAAAGTGGAATATGGCAGCAGCTTCATCTGTAAGCGTCTCCAGTATATTAATATCTTTACTTCCCCTTCAGAAACCTAAACTGGTCAAACTTACTCAGCACACAGTCTGTCAGGAAAAAGACAAGATGCTGAGCTGAGTCGTCTGCCCACTTTCCAAAAAAGAAAGAGTGACTCGGGAATGATTTCATAGACTTCAGCCTGATGAAGTGCTACGACTCATAATGGACGTCTCACAGAGTTGTGAGGGGACCTTGTGCCACGCTGTCACCTGCTGGAACCACAGGTGACAAATTGCTCTCATTACACCTGGGACGGAGCTCCACATATAGCACTATTAGCGCAGCTATTTCTGCTAATGGTTGCGTTACTCTCTTCCAGATAGATCAATTACAGTGTGCCGGGCCGTGGTCTCAGCCACCTCTTAAATCAATTATGGGCCATTACATTTAGTAGCCGGGACCTCTTTTGTAGACCTCCCCAGTGATTGGGTGCCATTGATGGCTCCCCGGGGTGGTCCGATGAAGACGTGTCACCGATGTCGAAGATCCTCCTCAGTCGAAACATTATCTCAACAGCTGGTGCTTCTTCAGCTGCAGTCACATGCAGGCCATCAGGTCATTGGAAGTGCGTTGCGATGGTTCACATCAGGTGTGAACAAAGTCATGATATGGACGGAAAGGTGACCCATTCTTTGGATAGCTTTGGTGACTGTCATCACTTATCGTCAGCGCCTCAATGACTTGCAGAGGAAAATCTAATTCCGGTGGCTGTTTGGTCAGCTCCAGAGTTTAATTAACCTAAACGAGCCAAACCAGCTGGACAAACAACATCAGAGCTGAACCGAAGGGATTAGGACTGAAAGCATCCTAAAAAACAACTGCTATTCACATCCACACTGAGATCGGATCAGAGGTCAACACACCGTCTTGAACAACAAATTCAAGGTCTTTTCAATGACCTAATTCACTCACATTCAAGGACCCAACAAGGATGGAGTTTGAGACACGGATCAAGGTTAATTAGTGTTACAACACTGAGAATTTTTATAAAGAGAAGCAGCATGTAATGTAGGTTATTTACTAATGGTAAAACTTCTGAGTCAAGGCGAACTTTTCCTCTTAAAATCACAAACTTTCAAGGATTTTAAGGACCCCTGGGAGTCTGCCACGTTGAACCATCATTTTTCTACAGTAGCCCAGAACAGACAAACTCTGATCTAGATGTGAGCTCTTGCTTTTGATATCCGTTTGGCAGTCAGAGTTTTTCTTACAGGCCTGGAAGGAGAGGGTGAGGCGTGGGAGAGTATTCATTTGGTTGCAATCTGTAACTTCACATCTAGGTGTCACTAAATCCTGCACGCTGGACCTTTAAGTCAAATGTACGGTTTGTTTTCTTTGCTGCATCTTTTGTCTTTGGTAGTTTAGCTTTAACTGAAAGTTAGTTAGATGTTGTTACAGTTAATAGTTAATAGTCAAAATCCTTCCTGGACCATAAAATCGTGTAGATTTGGTTCATTTCCAACCACAGTTTAGGATTAGACCCTAATCTGTACCTCAGCTTTGATTTGAAAAAGGTGTTTTCATGCGTCTTGAGTTCAAATGTCCCTTTTTTTTTTCGCACCAAGACAACAAAACAGGACAAAGGGAATTAAATTGCCAGCAGCTGAGTAAACCTCTGCGAGCATGCCCTCAAACAGATCCACCTCTCTGAGCCGTGTTCCCCGGTAAACCGAGCGACCCCCCTGATTTACTTCAACATCCACTCCTCCTGCAACGAGCATCACCATGGCAACACAACAAGAAGATGTGTGAACTTACATTCTCTGCCCACGACGCTGATTGGTTCCAGGTCTTGTGGGAACGGCGTGGCTCCTGAGGACAGCTGAGGTAAGAAGGCTGCTAAGGTGAGAGCCAGGACGGCTGGCAGGACGGGCAGGCGAGGCGAGCCGGGCGTCAGCCTCATTTTGGCAGAAGATGAGACCTCACCAGAAACACATGGCCCACAGCAGATTCACCTCCCACCTGAGAATGAGACACGAGGTTATCAGGGTTAGGAAGGTTAGCATAACTGATACACCTTCGAGTTTAAACACAGCCAACACTACAAGTTTGAGTGTGTGACGGTACTCTGATCTCTCACATCGTGTTCGTGGCTCAACAATGATGACAGCAGTGTTTAAAGATGGCAGCTAAGTTCTTATTAGCATGCACTGCCTTATGTCAATGCGGCGATGTGATTGAGTGTCCGCTGAACCGCCGAGATGTGAGAGTGCAGACACACACACACATAAAAAAAAGAGGTAGATAAAGTCAGGCAGAGCCACAGATGGGGAAGGAAGCAGCCAGGAGAGGAGGCAGGCCACTGGGGCCCTGACCACCAGGACAACTGCCTCATTTACCAACCAATGTCTTTCACAGGTGACTCGGCACAATTAAACCTTCCCTTACACTGAGGAGAACACCTCACTCCATCCAGGCCCTGATGGCGGCGTTAAGTACTCAGGTTAAAGATCCGTATGTGTGTATTTAATCAACTGCATGAAGATCTCAGCTTATGGAATAAAGTTTCCTCTCACAGCTAAAAAGAAAAGATGGCTGCCCAAACTGAGAAACTCTAAACTGTGTGTCATGATGTGACAGAATGGGAGCCTGTCCGAGGTGTAGCTGACATCTCACACCTTCAACATGCTGGGATTGGGTACAGCTCTCCATGAACCTTAAAGATTCAGGGTGCATAACTATGTTTTTGTTATCTTGGAATATTTATATTTATTTATCTGGATGCACATCAAAAATCTGATCACCAACTTGTTGCTCTGTGGCCGGACTTTCCACCAAATTTGATTAAAATCTGTTTTTGTGTTTTTCAGGTGTCGTATAGATGATGGTGGTGATGGAAAACAATCACTCCTTGATGGTAACCATGAATTAAAAATGATGATAGCTATTGTAATTATTGCATTTGTTGTTCCAGACACAGATGTACACGAGATACGTCATTTCAGAAAAAGAGGCATGCAGGAGGCGTCTCGCTGACTCTGACGTACTGACACAAAAGGAAGCTTTGTGTAATTACAGGAGCTCAACAAAGACAAAGTGTCAGCGGTGAAAACAAACTTGACTAACAGAAAAGTTGTTACAATACGCGTGATCTCAGAGATTTAGAACAAAAACAACAAGGACAGCTCGTCACCACGAAGAACGACCCGAATGAATCCATTTTAACTTCCCTCTCAGCTCAGCTCGCCTAAAAACAAAAAACTGTAGATAGAAGTTGGCGTCGAGTGTCTTCGTGGGAATAATTAACAGCTCTGGCTGTTGTGCACAAACGCTGAGATTGTGCACAAATGTTAATTTCCACATCTGTTCGATATCTGAAGGAAGAGATGGCGACAGATGGACGGCAGAGGGGATTTGTCGGAACAAACTCCGAACTGCGATGACCCGTGCGCTCGCCGCCAACTTATTAAGGGCAATGTGTCCTCCATGGGGGTTCTTTCAAGCCGACCCAAGTTTATGTACTGTGTCGCTTGGCAGTGAGCGAGTTAGGCCACATGGTTTTAAGTGGGAGCAGAAAAATTAAGTCAACAGAGACATGAACTGTCATCAATATTGATAATAGTCTGCTTCATTTAAATGCAGAAGAGAAAGCTGCATTTAGCAATGAGGTCAAGCGATGATCACAACGCCATAAATCGAGGGGAGTGGGTGGTTGTCTGCTTGTGTTTACTTTGTGAGTTACAACAGCTTGTGTGGCCTGCCTCAGGCAATATATGAGAATAATATACCTGATGGATTAGCCCCATATGTTATGATTTAGATGTTTTTGTCCTGCCAAGGAGGACGGCCATTTAACAAACAGATTATGTTATAGTGCTGCGTGAGACAAAAATACATGACAAAAATCCCTTAAAGTGTCAGAAACTTAACTTTAATCATGTAAGTGCTGTTCAACACCAAGCAGAGAGTCTCACGTAGGAAACTAGTTCACTTCTGACGTCGATGTGTACTGACAGCCATCGAAAAACACAAGCAGCACATCGAGGGAACATTACATCCCGGTGAGAAAGGAAGGAAGGAAGGAAGGCAGAGATCATTTATTGACAACCTGGGTGCTTAGCTAAAAGAAGGCAGCCAGCAGAGTGTGATGATGATGCATGCAAAACAAGACAGCCATAGTGAGTACAAGCAAGAGCTTATGCAAGACCAGTCACATACCCTGAAACGCAAGCTATCACAGGCTGAGATACAGCACGCCGACCTGCAACCCCGAGCTGAGATTTACTGCATTAAAGTTACAGAGTTCACTGAAGCTACGAGGAAACGCCTCATGACGAGACCAGAGAGCCGGGGTTCACCCCGAGGCTGTATCATATTTAGGATTAGAGAACTGATTGCCGTATCATTGCAACACTTGGAAACTGTGTCAGTGAGCAGCACAGACAGACGTCCACGCCATCGCCGACACCATGTAATCAGCAAAAACAACCTCCTCCTCCGTCTGCCTGTTGCTGCAGAACCGGTTAGTCTGACCCGCCATCACAGTTGGGGAGTCGGCCAAATAAGAATAAAGGTCTGTGATGATGCATAAACAAATTAATGAGCCCTCAGTGAACTCCTTTAACGCAGAGGAAAATGCTGTGTCAGGATATGATCTGTCAGCTTCAGAGCTCGACTGACGGGTTATTGACACGGTGAAGCTGGACTAAGAAACTTTAACTACCAAATGCTCCATCGGATTCTTTGTTTTGTTTACATGCTTGTGAGATATCTCCTACTTTAAGATCAGGAATTAGGATCTTAGAGTATTTTATGGTGCCTCACTAGCTCTCTTTTGTTTTTATTATATTTTAGTGACCTGCTGGTATTCAGCAAACTCCCAAAATTTTAATTAGGCTCAAATATTTAGCTAGAACAGCTGAGTGATTTGACAAAAACCTCCCAGTTTTTAAAGGTTAAGACTCTGATTTAGTTCTCTGGCATTGCCCCGAGGTGTGAAAATGGCTGCTTATCCCATTTGACCTTTTCCGACACTAATGGACACGGCACAGAAACAACACCTGCTGTCCCCGCCAAAAGCTCCCACGTATGTGTGTCAACAGTACATCTCCACTCTGAAGTTCTCAACTTTCTTAATTTAACCTAAAACAAAGTCAAAAAGCAGTTAATGGCTTTCTGTGCAGCACGAGGAGGGAGTGGACGGCTGATGAGCTGACAGCTGTCGAAGGGAAATAAGCCTCCGCTTATCCCGTCTTATGTTTGCCCTCTGTGTTCTAGAGTTTGGGCGGGAGGGCTCGGATCATTTTGTTTTTAATGAACTGGACTTGTGAAGCCATCTGGGAGACATTGGCAGTTGGGCCTCTTTGGAGGGAAGGTTTTTTTTTTTTTCCCCATTGATTATCTGACATGCATTTGGATTAACCGACGAGTGTGCTGCGTCTGCGGATTGATAAGATGCATCCGCACAGACTTTTGAAGTCTCTGGGCCTTTCGGCTGCTTTAATGCAGATTAAATGAGAAGAGAATCTTGGTTATTGGTTGGCATGAATGAGGCTGTGGAGTCATTTGAATTCATACATTAACTCCCAAGTATGTTCCGGCTCGGCTGAGGATAACTGTCCCATAAAAAGTCACAATTAAAAGTCCAGTTTTATCCTCAATCGACTGCAGTGCACACCATGCACCTGTCGACTCCTGGGGGCGCCTCTTGTCTGCCAACACCAGAGGAGCATAATGCAGAATCAAACTAATATCCCCTGACCTGAACGGTGCTCCAGTGGCACTGAGGCTAATCCACTCGTATTTGATAGCGACAGAATAGAGCGTACTTTTCACCTCACACCTCTGTGCACTTGAAAATCTCTCGGCCCCTTTGGCTGTGAAAATCTTTAAGCCCCCCGCTATCCTCCACTCTGACATATTTGTGGTACACAGCGGCCCGGCGTAATGAGCGAGCGTATCCCTGCCCTCCTCGACAATTTCAGACACAATTAGCCACATTACCCTCTTCTCTCAGCAGGCCATTACAAAACAGCTTTCTATGCTGGGCGCTATAATTACACCATAATTATGGCGACCAAATGATAAGTCAAGTGTATGGTATGTATGAGGACGCAATATACAAGTTGTCTAACTGTATTACAGCAGCAGAGTTGGTATAAGGACAGGTACATGAGTAATACGAGGACAAACCCCGGTTTTATAATATATTGGAATTATAACAGAGTGTGAAGCAGCCAGGATGACAGTCAGCACAGGAAAATGGAGCGTGAGATGGATCGGCGGTTTTAGTGCGGCATCTTCAGTACTGTGGACGTTGTACTGGACCATGGCGGGATAGAGGGAACTGAGCCAGAAGGCGAAGCTCAACATTTTCCAGTCCGTCTATGTTCCAGCCCTCACCTCTGGTCATGAGCTTCGGTTTGGGACCGAAAGAATGAAATCGCGGAGACAAGTAGCCGAAATGAGCCGGCCAGGCTCGGCTTTACAGAAAGGGTCAGAAGCTTGGACATCCAGGGGGAGCTCGGAGTAGAGCCGCTGCTCCTTCGCGTCGAGGAGCCAGCTGAGGTGGGGCATCTAATTAAGATGCCCACTGGGCAACTGGGAGGAGACCCTGGGGCAGACCCAGAACCCGCTGGAGGGACTATATAGCCCATCTAGCCTGGGTACGCCTCGGGATCCTCCAGGTAGGACGTCTGGAGCGCCCTGCTAAACCTGCTGCCACCGCGACCCAACCCCAGATAAGTAGAAGAGAATAGATAGATGGATGGATGGTAATGATAGTAAATAATGCATGTAAATCAAGATATGGAGCATTGTGATGGTACTTATAGATACCAGTTTACATTATTGTCTCCATTAGCATTCAGTCAACAACAGTTGCTCTTCCTTACTCTGCTGTGAAGAAAGAAATTCTGACTAAAAATTCATCTTCATTTCTATCAGCATTAGAAGAAAATCACTGAATGTCAGGACGTCCATCTTTCCGTGCTTTCCCAGAACGCTACACACGAACCTGCCTGATGATTTTTTTGTTATTGTCCAAACAACCACATGAGAATTTTAATGTGACGGGAGGAAAAACAACCCATGATATGAACGGTGCGTGGTGAGACAAACGTTTCATTGTTGAAAGCCCGAGCCATATTGTCCCTGCCCACACTCCTTCTGGAAGGTTCATCAGACCACCGTTCTCACTGCAGTCCCATGACACGAATCACACAGCAGATCACCGTCTGAACAGAGATGTTTTTCTCTGTTTTTGCGCTCTCATCCTTCCCAAAGTTGACTCTGCACAGTCACAGCTGACAGTCAAACATAACAGATGATGAAAAAAAAACAATTTCCTGCCTGAGGGACGTACACCTCAGTAGTTGGTGAATATTGACCACCAATATTCTTTCCGCACAAAAACAAATCAGCCGAAAAGACTTTTTGTCTGTTTGCAGCCTTTCTTTCCTATTACCCAGCAGTCATTTCAACTCTGCACTCAACCCTCTCAGACAGGAGAAACTTTGCTAATTAGATTTCCAATGGCTAACCACGTAGACGTCGTCGCGGCAAATTGGAATTGGGATCAAGGAGCATTGGGCAATAATTGAGAGAACAACCCCCCCACCACCCCCACGGGACACAGAGGTGGATTTGTATGGGCCAGTTTTCAGGCGGGTGTTAGCCGTGGCGCAAATGAGTTCATTCTGGTGCAGTTACAACCTCGCTTCAATTAAGAATGCCTTTAAAATCACCTTTAAAAGATCACCACAGTCCATCAAGACGTGTAGCCTTTAGAGCTGCCTGTGGCAGGTTTGCGAGTACACCGAAAGGGTACGGTTCAACAAGAACTTGCCATTTTGATATCTCATCATTAAATTTTCTTTAAAGGTCCAGTGTCTAAGATTTAGCAGTATTTCTTTGCAGGAATGTGTGTATGTTTTCATTAGTGTATAGGGATCGTTGTGTTTTTGTTGAGCCCAGTGAGAGCGGGTCCTCTTCCACGGAGTCCGCCATGTTAAACCGCCATTTTTCTACAGTAGCCCAGAGCAGACAAACCAAACACTGATCTAGATATGGACTTTTGCTTTTTAGATGAATTTCGCAGTTGTTCCTACATGCTTGGAAGGAGCAGGTGAGGCGTGGGAGAGTATTCGTTTGGTTGCAATCTGCAACTGCAACACTGCCACTAAATCTTAAACACTGGACAAACATTTTCTATGAGTCCCGACGGTGATTTCAACAACTACCGCTGCCGTTATTTGTCCATTTGCTTTCACTCTTAAATCAGATGTCAGAGTTCAGTACCTGTCACTGACCAGGCAGATGCTGTGTATAAAACACTTGACACAGCCAAGACATCTAAGCTGGGCTGCTGAATACAAACATGTCAGATAAAAGGAGCTGGGGATTTCGGTATATTTCAAAGGTTCTGCAGTGGCAAAAGCAGAACGGCTCCAGGGGAGCTCTGTGGCAACATTTTTAAAAGTCCATTAGCATCCCTGGTCGAAGAGGAGTGATGGCTGGCTTCTTTCCTTTTACCAAGAATAGAAAATCAATGGTCCCCGTAGTCCTCTAGTTCTTGGATTAGTATGTCAACTGCCTGGTGTCAGTATAATGTAGTCTCATTCTCATAGTCTCTGCATTGTGCCATGGCAGGGAGAGGGCAAGGTGGCATCGAGGATGAAATGTGTCTGTCAGGGGAGGTTGGGACCCTCCTCGCCATCAATGCCACTCAGTCTGTTCCCAGGGGAACGTTGCTTTAACCTCAGCGCCCGCAGAGTTCAGACAAGTGACGGGTTGTCCTGTCGCGGAGGCCATCGATTGTCACCCCATGTCAGACTACTCTACTCTATCCTCATCGAAGAATCCCCACAGATTAGACGCTGGTTTATACTTGAGCTTCCGTGGCAGATCTTTAGGGGATTTGATGTCAAAGTAAAATGGAGCTGACAGCGAGGGTGCAACAAAAGTTCTGAAAATGGTTACAGCACTGCAGTGATACAATGTACAATATCACTTGTGAGGGTAAGGATGCAAATATTGGTGTCTCACTGAGCATCCAGTATTCGATAAGAATCGAAATTGTTGGCTAACACCCACTGCTTTGAGCACGGGGTATCACTCTCTGAGAAATGTAGCACTGCCTCCAGTCAGTCCTACTCTCAGGACTTCTTTCTGCAGACAGTGAGTTGGCCAGACTTCACACAGAGGGATCTATGCAGGATTCAGACAGTGAGACGGTTCTCTGATCGATCTGCAAAACCGCTGCAGGCGTCATCCATCGTCTTCATGTCTATTTGCAATGGGTGAAAAAAAGCCCACAGGGCTATCAGTGGAAGAAAGATCAGCCATGCACCAGCGGAATCCTCTTCATTCGTCTGCCTTCTGTTAATTATTTAGATTCATCTTCACAGAGGCCTATAATTCCCTGACCGCTCAGTGCTCCCTGTCAGTCAGGACGCACCTTCAATCTCCTGCAGTCCTTATGGCATTTTCAAACGAGCCTCATCTTGGCGGTCACCAAATCAAATAGATCGCTTTAAAATATGCTGGGCAGAAAATTGTGCTAACCCCATCCCTCCCTCATGCCTCTTTCTCCCCTTCATACATAAAAGTGAATGTTAACTACCCCCTTCTCTTCTCAATCTCCTGGTCATCAATAATTCAGAATGTTATTGAGAAACACTACCTGAACCCTGTATTGACAGAAATCCAAGCACTGTCATTCCCTCAAGGGCGTCATAATTGGATACCCCCTGAGGCTACTGCTGCGAAATGCAGAGCAAGAGGGGGAAAGCAGTCTGAGTGTTGTTGTTTTCTGTATTTTGTGTGTTTCCATTTTTATCTTTCTATTTTAAGGGACTCCGATCTGACCCAACAGCCGAAGTCAGCCAACTTATCGACTCGAGGACAATCCCTCAGGAATGTTTAGAGGTGGGGAAGAAGGTGTTTGAACTTTACTGAGCGGGACTGGGAAAGGAAATAGCTGAACGCTGGGCAGCTACGTCATTTAAAATCTCTAAAAATAACAATACGTACAATACATAATATATCATGAGCAGGTATTTTCCCTGACACAGATTTATAAGTAAAATCAGTGTCATTGTCTGCAAACTGATTTATTTGTATGCATGTCATGGAAATGCAACACCCCTGCTCTGATGCTATAAAGGAGAAAAGAGCAGATATAATCACCAGTCCCAGCATACTTTATCCACTGTTGTGCAGCCAGAGCCTGGCGTGATTCACACAGAACTGCTGACCCCTACAAGGGCATGAAGAGAGGCACAAGCTAGCCAGATGTAGCAGATATTCAACAGCCCTGCCAGGATGAAAATATGCTAATAAAATAGCCTTTATATATCGGGAAGGGAGACAGATGGGAGGAAAGGTGAATCTTTCCGGTTGCCAGGAGATGGAATTCAGACCAAACCAAAGCTGCAGCTTTGGGTGCACAGCAGGCTTTGGTGTTGTTTGTTGGTCTACCTGCATCCTGTCAGGTGCAACAACAAATTCGAGGGAAAGGAGAGAGAGCTAAGTGGTTTGTTTGTAAAGCACATGTATGTGCATTTAAACTTAATAGAACTAATTAATGCTTTGATCAAATGGTTTATAGGATTTTCCGGAGTGTTGGCTGGGCAAACCCTCGTTCTGCTGTCGGTGCAGCAGGCAGAAAATACTCCGGGAAATCCTGGGAAACAAGAAGAAAACCTCACACGCCAGCAGAACTGCGCCGGGCCGGGCCAAAATGACAACAAGAATTAGACTTTCTGTTGTTTTAAAACGGCAACACAGGATACTGACCTTACAACTAACCTTGAAGAGTGAGTTGGAAGCGTATCATGCTGCTGATGCTCTTATCTGTGTCACAGCTTGATTACTAAAATAAAAAGGGAGGGAGCTTTTAAAGTAGACTGTCAGGGAAAGAAAAATCAGGTACCTCATCACATGAGAGAGGAGATCAGCAAGGCATCCCAATGAAGGGGAGCTCAGTCACCGAAATACCCCCAAAAAATATCACCATCTAGCTCACAATGCACATTGGCCAAGCAGGTATAAGTACAAGTGCAAAGGCAGCCCTATAAGGGTTAGAGTCCTTTACATCAGCCTGACTCAGAGCATGTAAAGCCTGCACGGGTGATAAACTGAACTGAAGCCGCTTCAGACGACCACCACCGCTTTGAGGACTTCACGGTGGCTTTACGTCCGTTCGCTCGATTGCGGGCGAAAAAAGAGAGCGAGGCTTCTCTATTAACACGCCGCCTCTTTGATCTCCATCTCCCCTGTGGTACCAATTAGATCGCTGCACCGTTTGCATTTCAAACTTCCCATTTTTTGAAAGACACGCTGCATGAATTATCGGTCTACTGGAACTTTTATTCCCTCTTGATGAAACATGAGAATTATGAGTGGCATATCTCCAAAGTTTGGCTCGTTCAACTGAGGTAGTTCTACGAAGTTCCTGTACTGATTACTACTCTTTTATTTCACCGTGATGCAATGATATTTCTGTTAGTCTTGACAAAAGAAGATGTCACAGAAATTAAAAAAAAAACACGGAGGCAGAGTAGTTTGAATTGATCAAAGGAAGATAAATAGCCGTGAAGATTCTTCCCCTGCTTTTATCCCTTGTTAGCAGAGGCAATCAAAGAGCCGTCACCCTGAAGATCCATCCCTGTCGCATTACCCCAACAAGATTATAAGGAGAGAAAGCTACCAAGGGAATGTGTGCTAAAAGTACATTTGGCGCATTTCACTTGAACAAGAACAAAAGTAGCGAGGCCTGCTTTTATAAATGAATGATTTTTGCAATCCGAGTGGTCGATGCTGATGAAGGGAAATATAAATCAAGGGTAAGAGTGAGGCTTCTCGGCGAGAGTGCCTCGCAGAGATAATGGCATCATCATGCCTGTGTGGTTCGCTGTTCCTGGGAAGATTAAACACTTTATCATTGTCTTTGGGACAAACAGTCCCTGTACGTAAGAGCATGCATCCCATTATTGGACGCCTTTTATGGTCAAACCAGACATCCACACGTCAGCTTCATCGCACACCAGAAGTCTTAAGAGGACAGATGAAAAGAGACAGCAAGTCTTATCAGAACAGTGCTACCTTTCAGGGCAGTAGCCCACGGTGGCAGCTGACCTCACTTTTATTACCACTGTCTCACACTGATGATATCATCTAAACACATGGTGAAAGACCCAGAAGCTTTCAAGCTCAGTTTATCTCATTTTATGGCTCCAACAACTCCGTCTCTCCCAAGAAAAGTCAACGGCCACGGGCGATCATACGCCGAGGAGCAGCGTGGCTCCTCTCACCTCATCAAAGTCTACATACCGTGTCACGAAACGTGGATGGGAGAAGATGGTAAGAGACGGGGACGTGGACGGTGACAGTGGGAGAGACAGTAAATCTAAATGAGGAAAAGGGAAATGGAGGAGGAAAGAGGAGGAGGGGGGATGACAGCATCTCACAGCTCACTGGTCTGGAATCAGCCAGACAATCAATTCCACCATTCAGATTCAGACTGGCAGCTCGGGCTTCGACGCTGAGCATCGCATGCAGCACCGAATTATCAACAGTGCTAAATCGCTTTAATGATGAGTCAAATGAGACAAACACATGACAAAAAACTGATCGTTCATAGGCTTCACTCTTGTTGTATGATTGCAGAGAATTTTTCATTGGGTGCTTTTAACTTCTTTAACTAGTCAGTGGAAGGTATCTATGACGAGGGCCAAACGTGATGGAATAACTTCATAAAGAGCATTTTAATTGCACGCCAGATGCCCCCTCAACTTCCTGAAGGGTCCTTGCTTTGCAAAGTGGCAAAATAAGGCATAAACACATTTTTGTACTTTTATTGTTCTTCACGTTTGATTGAAAAACTGCACATGTATGTCAGGCAAAGGGATTGAAAAATATTATTTGAATTCAAAAACTCTTCAGTATTACTGTTTGAGGTGTGTAAATGATGATGCATGCCTATGATAGCCTAAGTTCTTCTGAATCCACATGCAGTTCCATTACATATCGTTTATAAGCCCAAAGAAGGAAAACGGGCTAAAAATGGCACAGAACCAACCAAAAGGAAAACACAAATGCACAAATGCAAAGTCATTTACTGCAATTATTGACCTTGTTTAGTAGTCTGAGTCACAGGAAGTAGGCTGTTGGTGGAAGTCTGCCATTAGACAACTATTTCTGTTGCCATTCTTCCTCCCTCCTCCATTTTCAAGGTCCACATCACTACATGAAACAACAACCACCGCAGTGATAGTCGAAGACGGCAGGTTAACGGTACAAACAAGCCGTTTTCTTTTGCTGGGATTGAGCCATTTTAGCGCCGAGGCTCGGCTCTCCACGTGACGCACTGATCTGACGGATCTAATCCGATGCTGCGTCAGTGCCGATCGATCATCGTTGCCTGTTGTTCTCGTGACAACGTGGCGCCTTTACCGGCTTGGTGGCACTTAAGTGTGGCTTAGTCAGACTGTTTTGTGCTGCTTGTGTTACTGTGTGTGTGTCTGAGTTGTGTGTTGAAGCACAGCCCGGATCTCAGTTTAGATTATGTAGCCTTTCCAGCACTTAAAGAGGATAAGCTCTTATCTCTGTCTAAATCCCCAACAGTCATTAGAGGCGGCAGGGCCTGCTTAGAAGTCCATCTAATTAGGGCTCAAATCATCCCTCCTTCCAACACAAAGATCACTGCAATAGACACTGAGGATTATACAGGCATTGTATTCAGGATGTCATTACTTCCACCTTCACATAAGTAACTATACTGCAGTGAGTGCTAGCATTTTTCACAGCTTTAAGTTGGGATTTAAGATAAGATAGAGGTATGTTAATATGAGAATCTTTCCTAAAACTGGCAACACGCCGCTTTAAAATCCACCGCCAGATGTCTGATCGTTTGAAAATCCACGTTTCACTGACAGACATTTCTTAAACTTTCGAGTCGTTGTGCAAAGCTCCGTGTCACACCACAAATAAAAAAAAAAACAACACTTTAAAGCATTACATCAAAGCTGAGCATGTAGCATTCATCTGTCGACTCCCACCAAAGTGTTCCACTCATCTGCATTTTAGGTTTTTTTAGAGACACAAATGAAGCAGACACAAAGAGCGAGAGGAGATCAGAATAGACTCCTTCACACTGCGAGGGCTCGAGTAGAAGAAGAAAAAAAAGATGGACAGGAAGAAATAAGAAAACAAAAGCTCTCTTTTGCCAGCAAGACTCTCATTCTACTCCTCCTCTCTCTTCATCCTTCCACTAGGTTGGACCAAGCGGCTATAATAATAGGAAAGTGAGAGGACAAACGGGGCCATCTATAATGGGGCTAGATACTGGCGTGAGCGTGCTGTTGAGCCTGGGTGGTGGTGTCATTAAGTGCGAGTGCGTGATAAATGCACTCTGCTTGTCGGATTTGAGATTCTCATTAGTCTGTGTTCAGGAGGAGACCTGAGGCCATTACTCTTGTGGCTGCCTTGACAAGAGGCTGAATGCGTCTGTGTATAAGAGCGAGGCGTAGTGTGTGTGTGCTTCTGTTGGGATGCTCGTTAGGGTCGGGCCGACGATAACATTCCCACATAGGTTTGATGTTAAGCTGAGTGTCACATCGGCAAGGCCACGTTTTGCCGCTAGGTGTCGCACGTGACTCAGCTGCAACATGATGAGAGGTCATGAATGAGAGTGAAGCTGCGGGTCAACACGTTCCTGCAATCTACTCGAGCTACAGCGAAAAAGGGATAACGATGTTTATTAACCGTCGATGGATTTCACAAACTAGTTAGCAACTTACCGTGAAGACTTGACTGCCACCGCCGTGTGCTCCGCTCTGTGCTCTGTTTATTAGTGTTTGTAACGTCTGTTCATGACAGTATGGTTTATGTGGTTTTAACCATTCGTGCAGTGGAAATTTACCGGAAACGAATTATGCAAATTAATGGGAATTAACAGGAAATTGGGGCTAATTTAAACAGCCTGTCTCATATCCAAAAATCACCTGTGCAGGTAGGGGGCGTGGCCTCAATAGCCCTGCAGTAAGCAGTGTGCTATGTGCATGTGATTGAGGAACAGAAGATATTCAAGTGTACCTGCATGAAATCTGGTTGTTTTAGTCAAGATGATGATAAAATATATTTTTCCACAACTATATTTAAGTTTCATGTTAAAGGGCCAACCTTCAGTTTTGTAAATTCCCAGTTTATTCTCATTAATTCACCTGTTAAAACTTGAACTTGAAAATTCCAGTTGAATGACTTGGCAGCTTCATACAAGAGTACGGATTCATGTCGTTTGTGGAGTTTAAAATGAAACTTTCACGGTTGAAACATCTGAATTTTGAGTTTATAGAATGTGAGCTTGTGGGCAGCAGTGTTGCTGTTTTATATCTGATATTTGTGCCCACTGTATATGAGGCTGATTAGATGATTCAGAACTGACTGATGCTAAAGTGTAAGGAACACACCAGCGTCTAACTCAAAGTGACATTTGCAGGTAATTGCGAACTGGAGGTAGCGGTGTATTTTCCCCCTCGGTGAATGTTTGTGCACGGCGAGAAGTGTGTTTGTAGGTTAGATAAGGTGAAGGATGTTAACGCTTCATGCAGGGTTTGATTGGCTGTCTTGAAATAAGGCATACATAGACGGATGACGGTGATTGTGATTTCTTCTTTTGGTTTCTGATTTTTTCTCAAAGGAGAAGTTAAATTAGTTGTTTCATTAAGTTACCCGACACTCCGAGCTGTGCGCTTTTACACTGTGTCCAACAAGAAACCACGATGTCACAGTACTTCCTTACTCACTAGCAACCTTAACTGAACTGACACCCCAACCACAAAAAAAGTCCTTGCAGCCTGCCGCCTCTCTGCCAAGTCCTTATGCAGGTAGCCATTATTTCTCTACAGTTGTCTGCTGAACTTTGGCTGGCAGGAGGTTAGTGACACAAAGCCTTAACAGGAAAACAACAAGGACACATGCTGTGCAACATAATAGCTGTGTGAAAATGTATTTTTAAGCTGCCTGTGTGTCTGACTGACACGACGGAGCATGGCATCTTTAAATGTGTGATAGCAAAAGGATACATGTACCCAGGAAACATGTTCCTTTATCCGCCGGCGCTATGAGACAGTATGTCATGTCAGATTTTCAGTTCACAGCAGAGGGGATGAAGGAAGAGGTGGCCGCCAGCCCTGACTGCCTTCGTCAGCGGCTGCGACAGTCGTCTGGACGTCTAGCCCAATCAATACTCAGGGACAAGCATCTGCCCGGGTCTCCTGTTACTGTACCTCTGTCCTCATAGCCTTCTCAGACTGTTCTGCAGACAGCCGTGTGCTGCTGGCTCATATCTGCAGCAGGGCCTTATCACCGAACAACACAGGAAATGTGATGCCGCGCAGGGCAGCCGCCGACACTTTAATTTGTCACCGGTGATAGGGTTTGTCAAACTATTCCTGGAGTTCATCAGCCAACCTGGCCTTATTTGCTCACTCTGCAGATGACTTTTCAGCCCTCCTGAGAAATCCTCCGCCACAATGACCTTGATGCTCAATCGCTGCATATTTTTCATTATGTACGAGCCTCTGTGGCGCGGGCACCATGTTATTCTTCGATTCGAGACTGTGTGCTGGGTACTGATGAACCCGTGTGAGCGCTCGTTCATTAACTGACACCGTGACTCGCTCTGAGAAGAACAGTGATGAGATTGTTCAGGGAGCTGTAAAAATCGGGCGAGATAAAATCACACAAAAGCCAAACTGAGAAGGAGCTTTCAGGCATTTCCACATAGATCGGATAGAGAGAGGTAGTCAGACTGTTGTTTGGTTTTTGGGAAGTTTGTGGGGTCTCCTATGACTGTAAAGTCTACACGTGCTAATTTAAGCTACAACAACAAAAATCAATGATGGGGTTTGCAGGTTTGTGCCAAAGGAATAAATTTGCATTCTTCATGAAGCTTTAGTGCTTGGCAAGTAAATTCACACTCTACAGTGAAGTTTATTTGTTTTTAATTCGAGACATGTCTATCATCAGCAGCAGACTTGTAAATACTAGACAGGACTGAGATGTTGTTTTGATGCAACACATGCTAAATCAATCGAAACTATGATTTCATTAGTTTGTAATCACCTAAAAATAAGAATTTTTATGTTTGTTATCTTAGAAAGACTTTAGAGCGAGCGGGTCCTCTTCTACAGAGTCTGCCATGTTGAATCACAATGTTTCTACAGCAGCCCAGAAGGGACAAACCAAACCAAACACCGGCTGTAGTTTCTCCTTCATGCTTGAACCAGGAGGTGAGGTGAGGGGTTTTCAATAGTTGCTTCCTTTAAGAAACTTTTTGAGTTTGAGGTGTGCAATGGTGCCCTGAAACAATCCTAAACACCGAACCACGCGTGATGAAGAACATTTGCGAGTGTTTGACAAAGTATCACAGCACACACCCAAAACTCATGAAGACACACTCTTCAACGTACACGATCAAACTGTGTGAATGTTTTTTTGGTGTGTGTGTGTGTGGAGTTTTGTTCGGCTGTGTGGCCTGTGGCCTGGCCGCTGTCCAGAATCAAAACAAATGTGTTTTTAAAGGAATTGCAGAAGAGAACTGTATTTACTCTGAGCAGAAATAACAAACCGAAAGCTTTCAGAAAGAAGAAGGGCAATGTAAATATTTATACCATTCACAGCCACGTCTGGTACCAAGAAATCATGTGCTGGGATCTTTAAAATTAATACACAACACTGTTAAATATGCCACGTTTTGTGTGGATGTTTCAGCTCGGAGCTCAAAGGTGACGATGTGTGCCAAATTAATGGTCAAACTGCAGGAGTTCATTGGCTCTGCAACGTTGTGCGACTTAGCTTGCTTAGTGTGTTTGGTCATCGGAATGAACCCTCGGTACAGGTAGGCACTGCCGACACGGCTCCACGAGCAGGACTCTCAGTTCTCTCGGTCAATACAGAACTCA
Source organism: Protonibea diacanthus (assembly GCA_028641955.1). Taxonomy (NCBI): domain Eukaryota; kingdom Metazoa; phylum Chordata; class Actinopteri; family Sciaenidae; genus Protonibea; species Protonibea diacanthus. The sequence goes on along the minus strand of CM053983.1, from coordinate 25,548,695 downwards.
CTGCAGAATTTACTGCCGTAATTGACTATGCAGATTGGATGTCCGCATAAAAACGTGGCAAATGTTCTCTGAGAGAGTGCTCAAAAACAAAACGTCTAAACTGTCGCTTGCTGTAATCATTCTTCTTGTTCATACCGTTCAATCCCAGCCTGATGTGCGTCCAATGGAGGCGATGGGCAAAATCTACAGTCCTTGTTCTGAGTAAAAATGCACTCTAAAGTTTAGTAGAGGCAATTATGAGGCTTCTTCTTAGCAGAGTTTACTAGCAAGAAGAAAACCTTTCAAAGATCCTCTCTTGATTTGGTAAACTCTGCTGCTGAGGTCTCATATTAGCTTCAGGAAAACACTGAAATACTTGCAGATGAAACCTTGCTTCATTGTTCATACGGGCACCTGACAGACCTGAAAAATTGTGAATCTTTTTTTTAAACGACTGTTCCACTCTGTCACTTTTACAGAAACTCAACATACTGCTGGTATTCACAAATGAGGCGTTCCTCCGGAAGAGGAATGAGGCAGAGTCACTTTAATCTCTGTGATTTCATTCCCTCGCTTCTGTCTCAGTGATTTGGAACACTGCAGATGTTGTCTCCCTTGCGCTTAAACCCTTCGGCCATATGCTCTCGCCACCCGGACTACGACACAAAGGGTTTTTAATCAGTCCTCTCTATGACGGAGCACATTCTGTCATTAAAGACGCAAAGCTTTGAAACTCGCTTCAGCCTCTCGCCTCCAAGTCTTTTTGGCTGCAGCTCGGCCTGAGAATCGCTACATCAAGTGAAAAGACTGTGAGGATTTCTGATCTGTTTGAGCTGGCTGGATCCCAGTGCTATCCACAACACAATTTTCTCAGTCTGTTTGGATAAAAAGTGCGTTTAGAAGACTCCACACCCTGAAGTCTATGATTCAGCATGATTGTCCCCTTCTGTTGCGTTCAAATTGTTTCTGGATAAACGCCGTTTACGCACTGGAAAACAAGTAGCTGGTGTCTAAAGCTGTAGCCTGGAGCGACGCTCAGCTGGCTTAACAGTGAAAAAGGAGCTAATTCAATTTTACAACTGACCTGCTGCTTTACATTATAATCTAATGCTAATTTGTGACAGGATGAATATCTGAATCCATCTCTATTTTGACTTTAAGTACGTGCAGTGAGACGGTCTCAGTGCAAGCAGCCAAAAGCTCAAAAATAGAGATCCTATTCCATCTCAAGCAAGTTATTCTGGACGCCGGCCAACTGTCCAAACAGATCAATTTTAATGTGCACAGGAGTTATCTGAAAGGTGAAACTGACACAACTTTAACTGGGCAAATATATGAACTTTATTAGAATTGAATCAATCTCTGGCTTTGCCCTAAAAGTAACATTATTCAATAAGTGTGGAACATTATCATAAATTAAGCCTAATTCAACACAAACCAAAATAAGATTCAATATTTTTTGACCTTTACGAGCCGTTTAAAACATAAAAAAATGTATTAAAAACTGTTGACCGTCAGCTCATTTGAATTGTAATTATAAACAGCCTCGAGTCTGCTTTGGAGGGCTTCCTGACTTTCACCTCAACATCAAGTGATTCCACACTCATTAACCGAATTTACTAAATGTTTCAAACCTGAGCACCGAAGGATGGATTTGCTCAGGGATGAGAGGACTGAGGGTTAAAGCGAAGCACACACACATTCAGGCGGCAGCTGAATCTTGTTCTTGACAGGGATGTTTAGGCTGTGTGCTGTGCAGTACGGGTACATTGGTAGACAATTATGATTTCAGGAGGTCCGGATAGAGAAAAATTGCTCACGTTCAGGTTCCAGATTACAGGTAGGATGTCCCTTTCTCTGTGCGTTGTAGAAACCGGCTCTGGGTCCCGACCTGGACCGCGGTCCGACTATTAGTGACCTGTGCTGTAGAAGCAGTTATGCTCTTTTTAGCGGGATATCTTCCCCATTACAGGGAGATGATTTATTTAAACTCGGCTGCAGATCTGTTTTTGCACTCCATGTTCTGGGAGCTTTTAGTTTCTCTCTATGAATATGGCAAATGTAAACACCGGTCCTGGATATGTGCAGAGCACGGCCTGCAGATTGTTTGTGCTGACAGTGAAAGAGCTGTTATCACAAACGGAGGGCTTGTTTTTCTCCTCACAGCTTGCTGTCCACGCTCGAGCACTGACGCGCAATTGCATTTGTGTGTTCTCGCAACAAACTGGCTCCTGTCCAGCATCTCGGAGCGTCTAATCGCGAGTGGACATCTCATAAAACATTGCATGCTGTGTGAGGTTTGTGCTTTTTTTTTTTGCTAAGCAGGCTAGTTTAACTACCCCCGAGAAGTTGCATCACTTCAGCTTTCCCATGTGTGGATAATTAGCCGTTCATAAACATGAAAGTCAGCAAAATGTTTCTTTGAAGTCTAAATATTAGTCTGAAAGGCATGATGATTCAGAGGAAAGTCGATACGGTTCTCCCTGTAGTTGGTGATCAATGACAAAATTATTCTTTTCGCAGCTTGAGAGGAAAATCCCGACAAACGCATCAACTGTTTGAGAACCTTGCTCTTGTGCTTTCTCAGTTTTCTTCATGTAACTTTTTATCTTTTCTCTAGCGGGCCTGAGGTGCCGAGGGAAACATCACAACTCCCACACAGATGACTCCGCAGATGCCTGTTAGGAAGGCAGAGGAATACATCAAATCTGCTGATCGATTTCCCCCTGCTTAGGGCTTCGCAGGTTCACTGAATATTAAGCACCGTGGGAAAGTTATCCTGTCACGTTTCAGGTGAGGAGAGAGCAAAGCCAGCAATTATCCCGTTCTCCCGCCCACAGAGCGAACGCAGGTTTTTAATGAAAAGAGAATGTGATGCATTAACAAACCACCTTCATTTAAAAACCTGCATTTCGAAGATTTACACCACTGGACTCTTAATTTGACCAAGTCTGCCAGAGTTTGTGACGTTCACTTATCACTGCGCTGGTGACATACAAACAGAAGCTACCGTGGCTCATTATTCGTATTTAGAAACATTCCAACTACACAAGACGGATGCAGCAGAGTCAAACCTTTGGTTGCATGTTGATTTTTAACACATCAGCATTCGTGGTGCTTTACTGAGGCGGCAAACAGCCATTAGACATACTACCAAAAGGCCAAACCGTCAAAGCTTGGCGTAAACCATTTTTTATGAGGGTTGCTGGGAATATGTTGTAAATTACAGCTTAGTTTTAAACCTAGAATAATAAATATGCTGGTATCGTATGAAACTAGAAGTCCTAAATCATTCTTTGGTGTCAACAATGTCATGCTAGCTTGGAAAGTAAAGCTCCAGAGTTGAGCTAAATTTGGGGCAATTTCAAAAAATGGTTAAATTTTGCACCAAATCCATGTGACAAACTGTGACTCAACCCAAAAAATGGCTCCAAGAAATGAAGACATAATGAAACATGGGGATGCACATCTTATGTCATAATGTTTACTGGACCAATATATACCCCTTCTATGTGAGAGATGCCCTGTCTACCCTAAAACAGACACTCCTCAGTCCTGCCTACCCATTAGCCATCCGATGCCAACTAACTACCAAGCTAATTAGATGTCAGCTGCAAGCAGAGAGTGACTGCTGAACATTTTTAGTCAGACTCTCTGAAATCTCACCAGTTATTATTAGCATTGTGAAATGAAGCACAGTGTCTTCACTGAACTCCAGTTTGGTCAGATTTTACTGGGAGATGGTGAATGAGGCCATCGATTTGCATATCCATAAATGTTTATGAATCAGACCTTACCTTTAGAGATGACGACATTTAAAAACTTTAAAGGTCTTCGAGGTGGAGGCGTGTGGCTTCATCAGGTAAACAATTAAACTGAACTTAACTTAAAGGTCCAGTGCGTCACATTCAAGAGGATCTACTGGCAGAATTCATTAGAGTATAATCACTTAAATGTAGGGTTGCAAAGGCCGGAAAGGTTCTAGTAAATTTCTGGAAACTTTCCAGAAACTGATAAGTTAAGATGTGTAATTATGGGAATATTCCAAATTGGAAACTCCATGGGAATTATGGAAATTTATGGGAATTAATAGGAATTTGTGGGTTGTTTTGTCTGAAGCAGACATGCATTTCAACAGATTTATTTGTAAGCAGAACTTTATCAAGTTTATTTTATGTAGTCCACCAGCTCAAACGTGTGTCTTCAACAGTCTCTGTGTGCTCTGGGCTCTAAAGTGTGGTCCAGGTGCAGAAATCACCTGTGCAGGTAGGGGGCGTGGCCTCAATAGCCCTGCAGTAAGCAGTGTGCTATGTGCATGTGATTGAGGAACAGCAGATATTCAAGTGTACCTGCATGAAATCTGGTTGATTTAGTCAAGATTATGCTAAAATATATTTTCCCACAACTATTTTTAAGTTCCCTGTTAAAAGGCAAAATTTATTCCCATAAATTCCTATTCCAATGGAAGGTTTCCAACTTTGATTCCCGATATTTTGCAATGGACAGTAGCCCAAAATGGACAAGCCAAACATTCAGACACACCTGGCAGCAGTATTAATCTGGCTGCAGTCTGCAGTCTTACCACTAGATGCCACTAAATCCCACACACTGGACCTTTAAACTGCATTATCATGACATCAGTCATCTATTCATCATGCTGACCTGTGGTGCTTTCTGCCAAAAGGTCAGGAGATCCAACATTAATAAGTTAATCTCTTTCTGTTTGTTGCCCTTTAAGCTGTTTGTCTCTTTGTGTTTTAATTCTTCACGTCCTGTCAGCTGCTCACCGTTACAACATGACGTGCATCTTTGAAATCCCTGCCCCGACGCGGCTGTGAAGAAAACCCAACTGGGGAACATTTTTACATCCCTGGGACACACCTAATGAGCAATGCCAGTCCTGTCAGACAAACTATGATCTTAGCTGAAGTCATACTGCAATGAAAAACACCCGTGGGGATTTTAGTCAAGTCGTAGCAAAGCCTCATGGGTAAACATTGTTAAGACAGCAGCTCTGTAAATAGAACAGCCTGCTTACATGTACAGCCTGCTGACATGTACAGTACATCAGTGATGGTATGTCCCTCTGTAGTAGGCTGTGTGTTGTGGCTCCACAGTCCCACCAGCCTACCATTAGTCTGAGCTGTGTCGCTCTGTCAAATCCCTCAGCATCCCTTCACTTCTCCAAGCGGAGCCAAGCGGAGAGCCTCTGACAGTTAGCAAGCGCCTCCGCTGCACACATCATTGATACTAATAGGGATGGAAGGCTGGTGTAGGGTGGCATGTGTGCGAGAGCTCGCTCGGGTGTGTGCGCGCGGCGCTTGTGCCTATGGGGTAACTGAAGTCGGGATTACACAAGTGGAGCATGTGCGGTTGCTCTGCGGCACGGAGATCAATTCATGTCGCTGCGGCAAATGGCATGACAACCAGTCTCCTCCCCGTCACCATCTGCCTCCTCTGTGCCAATTTGTCACAGCACATCCAAGTGTGGCCGTGCCCTCATTTAACATTGAGCGAGAGTACGACTCAGGGAGGATCACGAGGAAGAAAAGGGAAAAGGAGGAGAGAAAATAAGGGCACTGACAAAGACGGCAGCCCCAGAGGGCGAACGGTGAGCGAGGTCAACTGGAGTTTATCAGAAATACACAGAGGGGGCGTCCCGGTGACTCAGTTGGCTCACTTACAAACCACATACCTGTAACACCCCAGATTTAAGTCTGCACCTCTCTCTGCCAATCTTTCCCATCTGATCTCTTTATGCAAAGACAGAAATACCAAGAAAAAACAAAGAGAGACAGCTGCATTCTCAGTGTGGCACACATTTGGAGGAATGTTTCGTTAATTCGGGAGCTGAAACAACAGGTGTTAAAACTAGGTTCCTGCAGAGAGGTGGTGGCGTGTTTAACGGGGTTAAATGTCTTATAACCAAGAAATAATAGATAAAATGTGCTAAATATTCACTCCTAAGTGGCTGTTAATCACGCAACACCAGCTTTGGGAATTGAATTCCGTGCAAGCGCTTGTAAAGTTGAACAAACGGAGACAGAGGGCAGGTTTCACCAAGAGATTTCTTATGTTTTGTTTTGGTACACAAAGATCTTTTTCTTCCTGTAAAGCATGTGGGCCATGAGCAAATGTTCATGCATCCAAAACATGCATCAAACTATGCTTCACTTATAGTGGGAAGGACACAGTGCCTGCATTGTCAAGTGAGTGGGTGACAAGATATGAAAGCAATGCTACTCGGTCTCTTTCTGCCTCCGTCTCTCCCTCTCTCGCTCCTCTCTCACATTTTTGGCACGATAATACCTCTATTCAACTCAGCGGTCTGATCATGTTTCACGCCTGTGCGCCCGCATTGACTGCCGTTCTGTTCCATTTCACCCCCCTTTGATACGTCTTTGTGTCATCAATAATGACAGGCAGAAAATGGCTGTCCACATCGGGGGGCCCCTCACGCCGCCGTGATGCCAGCTGACGCGGTTCAACACCTCGTTCCTGTGTACGCGCTCGATCGTCTTACCGAACCCATCGCGTATTGTTTCCCCATGCTGTCAGCACAGAGCGGCGCTGAAGTGGTGGGCTTCCATCCGCTTTGACGGACGCACAACAATACGCCACAAAGGCCTCGTGTTGCACATGTTGCACGGCCGGCCAAAAGAGGGATCACGGCATAATAGCGGTGCTTTGAAATGGCCCGACGTGAACTTTCGTATTGTCGAATCGCGGCAATGGGGACGGCAGCCGCAGCTAAACCTGGACAAACAACAGATTTTTGTTGAATAAAGTGTGACTACTTGTTTATTTGTCTACCTGGGTGTGTGAGGCAGAGCTGTGATTGAACTTTGGTAAAAAAAAACACTTCAAAATCGTGACCTCCACCGGCTTATACAATCAGGGGGAAGGCCATTAACCGGCAGACAGTTTCCACTCCGTAACTGTGGCCAATCTGAGCCTCACAAGGTGTGAACCTGAAATTATAGCACACAAATATGTCATTATTTCCTACATTCGTCTTAACAACCCACAGCGATGTGTGGGACTTCTGCCATTGTCTGTGAGCGTGAACAAAACACGGGTTAGGAAAAATGATAGACAGGACTTCACATCATCAGTGAATATCGACTAAAATTGCACAAAATAACATATTAGTAACTTATAATAATGGATATTTTATAATAATGCATGAAATGACAGCCTTTACTGAGCTTTACAGAGAGTCTCAGCTCATTGTTTATCTGTCCGACCACAACTTGACTGTTTTGGCTCACTCTCACCGCTCTAACAGTGTCGTTTTCAGTCACAGCAGGCAGCAGTTTCAGCGAAAAAGCCTCTAAAAGAAAAAAACTCACTGTACACTACCTGCACAGCACCAGACGGCAGACAGACACAGCTAGAGACGAGCTGCTGAAAATATAGTGGATCATTTAGCAGCTAAAGAGCCTCAGGAGTTGATGAGTGATCAAGTGGCTAAAAACACTTCAAATGATGCCGCGTGTCTAAATAAACACTGACAAATTCACTACATCAACCTTTAAAAGGTGATATGTTAGTATTGTGTTCACAAGTTGTTTCTGCTGCCCCCAAGTGGCCACAAAAAACAGACAGCTATTGCAGCTTTAACAAAGATAAACTAATTAACCACGTAGCACATTTACACATGTAGAAGCATATTTAGAAGAACATGGACCAGGAAAATGACCAAATCTGAGCAGGTAAACAGTCTGGAGGGCTTCTGAAACGCTCCCGGTGGGTTTGAAGTCGCATGCATGTGCTCGGTGTTGTTAGTGTGATAACATGAAGCACAGTATCGAGCTGGATTAGATATGAAATCACATTTTAGAGAGAAGAAGAAGAAGGAAAAGTGATCCTGCACGCATCAATCATCAGCATTCATCCTTATTTTCTTAATCAGCTTCCTACAAGGGGTGATGGGATCTGACATGAACACATCTTCTGCTAAAGTTAGAACAATTTTAGTGATTTGTGTTTTTGCCTGATCTCCACTCGCTGGATTAAAGTCAGCGGAGTTCAGTTGTTTGTCATGGTTATGAAATCCGATCACATCACACCCACGTATAATAACTTAATGATCCTGATGAGCCGTTGGATGGCTGGTTATTTAATCATCTTTAACAATGCAGAGACGTATGTAGAAATGTTTTTGTCTGTTTGTTTGTTTCTGGAGTTGCATTGTTTCTTTGTGATGGAGCACATCCATTCAGTATTTTGAGATGCTGTATTGATCCCTGATTGTGGTTTTGGCAAAAAACTTCACAAACAAAGAGCTCAAAAAACAGACAAAATGTCACAGCTCAAAATAGATAAACCTCGTGGCATTGAAAGGGATCATGACTGAACTTACAGACCCGTCGAGTGATCCACCAATCCAACGATCTTTAGCTCCTCTCTCGGGAAGTGACCTCAGCAGGGACGGGTACTGAAGATGGTGGTGTTGGTGGTGGTTGGTGGGGTGGTCAGGGGTTCAAACCCCCTTTGAGGTTCTTCCCTCGAAGAACGCTCAGTCTTCAAAAAAACTTCCTGTGAGAGCAAAAACATCAACATGAGAATGGACAACAACGAAACATGAAGAACAGCTGTGCTGAAAACGCACTGCTGGGAAAAACCTCCGGGGTTTGTCTCCTTTATTTAAACGGGGCCAATGACCTGCAGAGCCCCCAGTGGACAGGGGGTCCATGTCCTCTTAGTGTTTAATCTGCTCAGTCACTCTGCTGTCATAACATCACAGTTAACACAAGCAGAGAGGCCATAAATGGAGCCAGATGTGCCGGGTTAAAGGCCCCAACATGACGATGAAGTGTGTGGTTCAGGAAGGTTTCTACTCCATAATATCATGAAAAAACACAATAAAATTCACTTTTATTACGTTTTCTTTGTGTGACTAAGAACGTTGAGCGTATGTTTGCTGAAATACAAACACCAGAGTGCGTTCGAGTCACCGACAACAAATGTAGACGAGCCACGAGTTCATGATTGTTCAGCTTCCACGTCCGTCCAAACCTTCGCCCACTCTGTGTGTATGTCAGCAATCCTGCTGTACATCAAACACACCACGCGGTTAAACACGCCTACGCTCATTGTAAACCGCGTGGGCGCTTTGTCCAAAACTTCCATAGCTGACAACATGGAGGGAAATATTGTGTCGAGCAGCAGCTCAGGACGTTTGCAGACAGAACGAGGTTAGAAAGGTATCAGTCACCTGTCCTCACTTTATTTCTGACCAATCTACACCTGTCACAGTTGCCCTAGCAACCGATGTCAACGTCTCTCCCTCGCAGGCTTGTCAGCTCTCTCATCGTTCATCGTGTTTACTGGTAACTTTTTCAAAACTTTCTTCATTTGCCTGAAGCGTCTCTGCTCTCGAGAGACTCATTCATGTGGCACAGCTGGGGCTTACACCAGCAACTACTCTGTCATTAGCACACCTCACCAACTGCACTGTCATCCTTTAACCAGCCTCCCTGAAGAAAAAAAAAAAAAACACACACACACACACAATCAACACCTCAGAGAATTCATGACAGATGGAATTTCCTGAAAATCCATTTCTTGCAAGTTCAGCAGCCTCCAAACACACACAGGTCGTCTCTGATGACCTGTGGTGACTAATGGCAAATGGTGCATGGATTTCCTGTAACCCAGCTTACATCCCATGCTACACACTCATGCACCTACACCCCCACGGCACATAAATGTGGAGGATAAAGGGGGGCGGAGGTTGCGACCGCAGAGCCATTCTTCACATCCTATTGCCGTGGATAATACATGTCCAGCTCAGTGACTCACCCGCACGGCGCAGCAGATGAGCTGCGTGGCTTTCCCAATCCGTCCTGAATGAGGCAGCTGACTGCAGCTGCTGTGAGCTCAACACTGCTGCTGACTCCCATCGTTGTAAAGCCACTGAAGGCCTGTAAACACTTAACAACCCCAGCCTTCTGCAAATTAAGCAGAGCGGTGTGACAGCCTTGGCACGCTGGCTTATGATGACTTAACCTGTGCGGTGTAAAGACTGGTGGAAGGAGGGGGGACGGTGCTAAAGTCACAATGCACGGCTGGTTAATGGAAAGGGCTGTGGCCGCCCTGCCAAATGACACCGGGTCTTAGTCATGGGAAGTGGCCTCGTGAAGTAAAGAGAGTGATGTCAACTCTGAAAATGTATTTAAAGATTACCAAGCTCCATTACACGCAACGTCTGACCACTTACTTCCACCTTCCCACACAGCGGTCACATTGTGGACAGGCCACAGCTGCTTTTCTTGTCAAAAATCATCAACCACCAATTGGACTGGAAGATAAGGTCAAGCTCAAAACCACAGTGTTGAGAACATAAGCCACATTCCACTCAAAACACTGTGGACTTTTAGTCCCAGGAACTTCTTCCACAGATGAGGTTCCTTCAACCTGTTGTTGTTTGCGTTTGCACCGCACTGCAGTCCCACAAAGATTCGTCATCTCTAGGTAAAGTTCTTGTGGTGGGCATGCAGCTGTAGAGTATGAAGGATGAACAACACGCTTACAGAAGATATTCCTCTGGTTTTTATTTGGTGTTATAGAAGATAAGGGTGGAGCGTGCTGTTTAAGATTTAAGATCAAAGAATTCATTGTTTCTTTGCTCATTTATTTTAGGGGTTTTCCTTTAAATTGTCGATTGACTGCAGCAGTAATTTTCAGCATCAAGTTATTTGCTGATTATTTTCTCAATTAATCCACAAACTGGTTGGTCGGTTTCCTCAAGCTCCAGGTGTCATCTGCAAATTACTTGTTTTATGCAACCAACAGTCCAAACCTTAGAGTTTACAGCAACAGGTACTCTACTGCGTTTGTGACTGTAAAAATGATAAACACTTCATTAATTATTAAAAATAATTGCTAATTAGCTTTCTATCAATTGACTAACATGAAGTGGAACGCTTGCTTCAGCTCTGACTCATAAAATCATCTAAAATGAATCTAAGATATATTTTGCAGAAGATTTGTCACACAGACAAAACTTCATTTACAGATTTTTTTATCACCGTTTGCTTGAAAACATGAATTTGGACACGTGATTGTATCGTGATTAGATTCCCCCGAAAGTTCACATTGAATTATCCCCTAACAGCACGTCCCCAAAAAAACAACAACATGCAGACCGGATAACCAATATGATTAACAGCCGCTGGCACTGAGGTTCGATGAATTAGGGTGAGCAGACTCAGTTACAGAGGACACAGGAGGGCCTGTGTCTGTCTGCTCCGTGTGCAAAGTAAAAGCTAACCATGAGCAAAGAGCTTTTTGTTGTTTGGTTCAGTTGTTTTTTTCCCCCCCTGAAGCCTGCACAGAGAAGGTTCCAATATCGATTTGAGTGAATGAGATCAGCTGGTGGGATTGTTATCAAGCTCTGTAACCTCAGCTGCTGGGGCTATTAGGCTGGGTGCTCATATAACGCATGGGAGATGAAGGATAATGTTGCCGTGATTGTTTCATTGCCACGCTGCGATCGTTGTGCCCCGGCGTTAGTGCCGTCCTATAATTTCTAATCTCATTTTCTAGAAATAGTCCCGCAGAGAGGCCCCCTTATCCTGCCATAATAGTTTTGAGGTGAGCCCCATTAACCAAATGAGCTTTTTAGGAGCACAACATTCCTATTAACACCACTCCAACAATCCCTCATCTCCTTCAATCGTGCGCCGTGAGCTTCCCTGCAGACCTCATGCACCACATCTCGAGTTTTAAGATTTCTGCATCAGCCCTCCCCGAGCAATCCTGGCAAAATCCTTCCTGCACCAAAAATTACCGTGAAGCCCCCTAAACAGATTCGACCCACCACAGACTGACACGCTACATTCCCATCTCTGCTCCCACCACTCTGGATATTTCCCTGCAGGCGTCACGGTGCTCACTGGGTTGTGGTAGTGATCAATGGCCCCTGGCTGCGGGCGTCAGGGGGGCCCTAGGCTCCAGGAATGGAGGTATTAATAATGCAAGGTCCAGGCCTGTCATATCCTCCATTAGCACAGAGGAGGCGGGAGGCCCAATGGCTGATTGATTACTAATTAGATTAATTGCCGTCTTTTAGAAAAAGAGGAGACTGTAATAGACTGGGGGGGGCTGACAAGTGTGAGGGTAGAGCAGCCTGGCCGGCTGAAAAATATCCTCAGAGACGGTTTAATAAAGGGACTTCAGATTAAGAATGCATGTTTCTCCTCTGAGATGAGTGTACAATTCAGGAAAGAATAGCCCAAGTCTGTGCAATAAACAAGAATTCAATCAAAGTCCAACAGACTACCCATTACTCTAAAAATGTCTAATAAATTGCTCACTTCTCCGCGGGGCTCTCTCTACTACACACCTGTGTAACAGCAGAAGAAAACAGCTCGGACAACGCCGCTAACCAAAGACGACGCCGCTTTCATTCGAGACAATTTCCCCCTCCCGCTCCCACATTTGTGTCTCGTTAGCCATCGTTATCTGGAAAACATGACACGATAAGGCCCGCGCTACTCTCCAGTTTTCATGTAATGTGTGTAATGATAGTGTTGCTGAACACAGCCAATAGCTAAAGGGTGCAGAGGTGTTGGGGAGATTTGAGTTCCATTTAATCTCTCTGCTGTCCTTTGGAGATAAAACTAATAAAAAACGCAGATCAAAGCCGCGGCGCTCGAGTCTGAGGGGCAAACTTCTAAAAGCTAAAGCTGCTAAATGAATCTGCAAATATATTCATCAATGTTCTCTCACATAGGAGGCGTTTTCTGTTCGACTAAATGTTGTTTGAGATTCTTAATTGTTGCTCTGACTGAGTTTAGAGGGAAATCAGTTTGCCAATATTCAGGACTGATACTTGTCCTTGATTAAAAGTCAATTACTGGCCACTTAGTGTCATCGTAGAACCTCCAGCATGATAAATGTGATGCATTTTTTGTCTGAGGACGCATTTATTGCAGAATTGATCATAAACTGGCAGCCTGACGCCAAAATCCCACCGAGCACGTCTCTGTCACGTCATGGCCACGGCGCTGTTTTGGTCCACCATGTGACCTCAAACCAGACTTTGTTTACTTGCTCAGATTTGGCCATTTGTGTGTCGTATTTCAGGTAAAAATGCACGTAAAAAACCACTACTGTTCCATACTATTTTAAATATGTAAATATGCTACGTATGTAGTTAAATTCTTTCCCTTTTGTCTGTTTTTGCCGGATTCTTGATGTTGTTTCTGTGCCTGACTTGAGTTGCTCTGTGCAGACTGACATGGGCGGCATCCGTCCAAAATAAAACAGCAGTGTATTCCCCACGGAGCCGAGCGAAGGCCTGCTTCTGGGACGCTTCTGGGACGCTTCCGGTGGGCCGTTGGGGTTTGAAACATTGACCAGGCGCACACTGAACACGTTGCATCCTTGCCCAGTGGAATTTGGGGGTGAGGGAGGTTTGTAAGCATCTTGTCTCATGCTGAAGACGTCTTCTTTGGAGAGTTTTCCATCTTTGATATCAAAATTATTGGAGAACACTGAATACTTTATTAAACCTAGCATTAGGCTTGACAATCCAAGTCATTCAAGCTAAGCATCAACATCACTGCTGCAATTATTTCTGCCAAAAATCTTCACTTCCCAACAAGTGGCGAGGCAGGCATGCGTGTTTGTGAGTTTCTGAGTACGAGACTAATTGGCACATTGGTATGGCCACACTCATTATGTACACCCACACTCAACATAAATAGCCTCACACTTCTGAAGGGATAAAGCCTTCCAAAACAGGGAGCTGCATTATTTGTCTCAGCCTGCCTCTGCACCAGCAGACCATAGCGAGTCGCATCCTGCTCTGCTGGCTCTCGCCAACCTCGAGGGGAGGTGGAGGAGGGAGAACAGTCCCAGCATGCATTGGAATGTTTAGCGCAATAACTGTGCCATTTTTCGACTTCTGGAAACAAAATGATTTATTTCCAAGGAGGCTGGAGAAGACACGCGATTGGTCCAACTGTAAAAATGACAATGCGAGCCCTGTCGTGCCGCATTGCGGTCTGTCGTCCACATCCATCTCACAACTCATGACACAATGATGTCATCAGTAATGGGCGGTGGTGGTCCTCACATGTAAGGCCTGCTTTTTCGGATCCCTCATCCGGCCATGAATCAGGAGACTGGTCTTTATCAGTGTCTCTGACAGTGAGATGGGTCTTTACGCCTTCTTGTCACAAATGACTTCTTGAGGGTCTGTCAGGATGAAGAGGGATATTAGACCTATTAATTATTCTGCCCCTGCTGGGAGGCAGCTCTGAGTCAGTCCCTCATATGTGACTAAGTTGATCTCTGTTCGACTCCACTGCTGCTGCTGCTGCTGCTGCAGTAAGCTGTCGGACTGCAGTGGAAACTGTTGGCACATGATCCCAAAGGACAATAAAGCCAACAAGTTCATCTGGTATTCACAAAGTGTCAAGAAGCCGTTGGCCTTTGGATGACTTTCGGACTGATCAGAAGCACAAAAAAAAAAGGCTGTGAAAGGAAGAAGAACCAAATCTAACTTTAAGAATCAGGCCAAACTCCTGGAAATCCTGGAAAACAAAGAACAAATCCAAGTTCTTTTGATAGAAAGCAAGCATGAACATGTGACCCACCTCAGCTTTCTTTTGGCAAACAGTTTGTCATTTTATTAATGCACTTATATCACCTGTGTTTGTAGACACACCCATGAAGTCTGTGACCCAACGCTTACTGGAACGTGTTTGGGACTTGACTTTGTACCAACTAAAATAAAGCAGCTTGTAAGCACAATTGTCCTTTGGCACATGATTGGACAATAAAGCCAACGCGTTCATCTGGCATTCACAAAGCGTCAAGAAGCCGCTGGGCCTTTGGACGACTTTCAGACTCTGATCAGCAGCACAAAAAAAAAGCTGGGAAGGAAAACCGCATCCAACTCTGAGAATCAGGACAAAATCCTGGAGAAGTTCTTCTGATAGAAAGCAGGTATGAACATGTCATCCACCGCAGCTTTCTTTTTTTGGCAACAGGTTCAAATTTCTCATTTTCTGAGGAAAAATGAAATCACTGATGTTACCTGTACAACTGAAGGTAATGCCAAATGATCAGAATCACACACACACCCACCTGGTACTTGCAGGAACGTGTGTTTGTGAGTTTTATGAACTCCAACGCTGAGAGACTTTGTACCAGCTGAGAAATAACATCTTGTAAGCAAACAAGTCTACAAACGTCCTGTGGTTTGAGGGCATGTAACCACCACAAATCAAGGTGACGTGAGTTTATAGACATCGGTTCTTCAGGTTACTGATGACGGATGGTTGGTTGAGTGTCTTTTGTTTTGGTCTGTGCCAGCTTTCTTTCCTTCCTCCTTCCCTGAGCACCACCTCCCACCTCCCACCTCCTCCTCTCAGCCCCCGTGGCTCACTGCAGTGACGACACGCTGTGCTAATTGAAAGCGACCCTGACTTGTCCTTTTTTCCAAAGCGCTCCGGCTGACGCCCCGTTGCTCTCCCCTCCTCCGGCGGTTGACAACTGGCCTTTCGGCTGCGGCGCTCTGCGGCGTGAACTCTGGCCTCGCCGTGTCGCCGGCCTCTCGCCTTACCTCCCTCTCTCTCTCTCTCTCCCATGCAAACATAAAACCAGGAGCCGCACAGAGGGGGAGGAAATCGCACCTCTTCTTCCTCCAGTATGACTCTTAAGTGCAGCACAAATTATTCTGTTTCAGAATAAATGGAAGCGGGCCTCGAGAGATTAAAAAAAGAACTTGCTCCTGGTTTGGTTCCTCAAGTACAACCGATGCATAATGTTGTTTACACAATAAAGAGAGGGCTATGATTTGAAATTCAATGAAGACGCCAACAATCCCGAGCCGTCTTCTTCCCTTGAACATGCTCCGCAAACTCTGAAGGACAAAAGCACAAACGCTAACCTAATAGATGAGCTACAGCTGCAGCACAGACAACATGATTAGATTCTGCTCATGCTTAATTCCTTTATCAAAAAGCAGCGATATTCCACTAAAACACAACGCTTGTACCTGCAGTGTTTCAATAGAGGTGGGCTGCTCTTATCGCCCTCGCTGAATAGGACTGGGGCCTATAATGTAATAGCCTGGCAGTGCGCTCATAAATCACCTGAAGAGGCTGCATGCCACATGCACTGACACTCCCAATCTGCCAACCTGTGTCTTTATTAAAGAGCACATTACGGTGAAAGGAGGCTTTTTTCCTCCACAGTCGGTCCGCTATAAACACCTCAACTCATATATTCATGCAAAGAAATACTTTCCTCTGCAGGCACAAATACATTTCTGCAGAAGTATGTGTATGTGTGTGTGTGTGTGTGTGTGAGGCGTCGACAGACAGAGACCAGCATTGTTTTTATATCTTGTCACTCTCCTGCTTCACAATTACAGCAATTGTCTCCCTCCCCACTGTGGGAGATGCATCAATTTGGATGTATGAATGTCTATTCATATCTGATTTGCCTTAGTGAGTGTCTTCGATGTTATTGGCCAAACAGTTTACACAACAGAGTGTGTGAGTGTGTGGTTTCTGTGGGGTGTGTGTGTGTTTTTGTTTTTTTCTTCTTTCCGTCCTTCCAGTAACTTTGACAGCTAAATTGGAAAACGTCAAAAGTAAACGTCATGCGAGCCGACAAAGAAATAGCAGTGAGGCGAGATGCAGCATCAGTATAGCGCCTGTATGTTGACAGAGGGGAAACACTCAGCCCTTCAATTTGCTCAGAGACTCCTTCTTCTTCTTCTTCTGGACGCTCGGCCTCGGGCGTTTAGCGCACAATCAGCTTCACATGTGGTGAATTCCACGAGACCTTAAAGTGCTCTTGAGGATCTCTAATTTACACCTTGTGAAGTAAAACCTTGTAATATAGACCTTTTTTGTCCACTGAGGGAATTTGTTGCATTACCTCCGATGTCAACATGGACTGTGGAGGGGCCTTTGAGCAACGCGCTGGAGGAGCAAACACGTCTGATGTGGGTTCACTCAGGAAAAACAACATTTTGCAGATTTTAGACAAAGTTTTGCCTCCGTCTTTGTAGCGTGCATACTTTAAACATTATTTCTGGGTGGCTCTCAGAAGTACTCGTACGCCATGACAGGATAACGACATTAAAAAAGCTGCTTTATAATATATGTGCGCTGCAAAATAAACTCAGATATCAAAGAAAATACACCACAGGCCCATTCACAAAGACTCCAGACAAATTACAGATGTCAGGTTTGATTTTCTTGGCTGGTCTTTGATGTTACAAGGTCAATCTTTAAATATTTTGCTCTGATTAAGTTTAATTGATGGTTTCTGTAATCACATCGTTGTTGTCAGAGTAAAGTAAAGCTGCTCCATCAATGGGACCAAAGATTTGACATTTGCTTTTGATGCAAACCTACTTGAAGGAACTCGACATGTCTGTCTCTGCCTGCTCTCTGAGCCTGTTTGTGCCAACTAAATGTGACTGAAAATTCTGCAGGCTGCCACGGCGCTCCCAACCGAAATCATGCAAATGGTGAACGGAGGGACAGAAAAAAAAAAAAAAAAACACACTAAATCCCCTTCTCCCACCCACTTCTTGCAAACAGGACGTGCCCCTCGGTAAACACCGGCAGCAGAACACATCCTGCGAAGAAAGCCTCGCTGCCGAGAGACAGAAATGTAAACAACGCAAACTCTCAGAAAAGAAGTTGTTACACTCTCGAAATAAAACACCGAGGATGGGGATTTAACAAAGGCACGAGTCAGGGCTGTTCGTTGGAGGTTTTCCTTCTCCAGACTCCTGTGGCTGTAATCTGATCGGTGGCAGCGGTCCAAGACAATCTCCGAGGACCGTCCTCAGCCCACAGAGCTGCTGCTGATGCAGATCTCTCCGGCCACGTGCGCGCCGACGCAGAAGTGTCAGATTCTGAAGTTTTTCCCGCTCACCTTACATGAAGCTGATGTTTTTCAGTCGGCGTGGACTGCAAAATGCCACATGGAGTTACACACAAACGGCACCAGGGTGGATGTTGAGGCAGGCGACTGAGGCGTGACACACTCTGGGCGGCTCGAGTTTGGATTTAAGCAGAGAGGTGTCATGACACAATGAGCGCTGAGTGAGACGACGAGAAATAAACAAGTGGATCCTTCCTCATCCTCCTTTTTGAACATGTTGGTGCTGCTGAACTTACTCATTGAGTTTGTGTTTAACATTTTACAGGATTCAAAAGTTTTAGATCCTTTTGTTGAACTGTGATCAGTTTCTTTCTTTGTCTGGAAAAAAGATTTCACTGTGACTCCCTGAGTTAATAAAGTCATTTAAAAGTTGAACTCTTCATATTCAGACGGTGCCGTGCAGGTGTCGGCTTTTACAGGTGACGACCTTTCATACATGCTTTAATATTTAAATGGGCTTTAAACAAAACAGATTCTTTTGTTATCGTGACTCCGGGTGTGCGTGTCGTCTTTGTATCACTGCAGATATGGTTTGCATACTTGAGTACAGAAGATAACACGGACTCAGATGACACCAGATATGAGCAGTCGTCTCGTACGTCACGATGCTGACCACATGGAGGAGAGATGCTCAACTCAGGTCAGATAACAAAGAATAATCAGAGAAAATGAACCAACATCATGATGCAGAGTAAGAAGATGGGAATGCTGCACTGAAGCCAGCATGTTCTGACTTCTGATGGAGCCTAAAATTTGCAAGTGATAGTCATTTGGCGTCCAAATTCGTGTTTGCCAAAGCAAATCCAGCAAAAGTTACTTCAGTTTATTCTCAGTGTGAATTAAAAGGCCTTCGGTTGACCGTCACTGAGCAACACGTCCTTCTCCTCCACATAATCACACATCCTGTCATAAAAGCTGGTCAGCAGAGGATGAGCGGAGGGAGAGTGTGCCCCGCTGTACACATTTTGTATCTTGACAATACGGATCAAACACGGTCTCGCAGCCGTTGAGGCCGAGCCGCCGTTTGTTATCTCGCCTGATGGCGAACGTGGCGAGCGATGCGGACAGGTAATCTGGGATTACAGCGCCGACGTGTCATTTCCGCGGGCGTGTTATTCGTCTTTTCTTGTGTGAAACGTCGGGGTGCAACCTCCCATCTGTCTGCTCCAAACTCTCCTCTGGCACCCGTCAATGGCGCGCCGTGGACCAGCATAGACGACGAGATAATGAGCTCCTGTTGCCTTGTCAACGCTGTCCCCTTTTTCCCCACCGACAGCCACGCTCGCAAGATCCCGTTTGTCCATCCGCGGTGCAGAGCTCTTCAGTAAACAAGACATCTCGCTGAGAACAGGCAACCACTGAGGAACCATCAAACCACGAGCATTGCTGCTCACGAGTAAATCATCTTTACACCAAGACAACAAACAAGCTTTAAAGTTTCTGACGTGTGGAGGTCAGAGTTCACGTACGATCTAAATGCAGATAATGTTCTTTATGTCTGAAGCACCGCAGACGTACTTGTCCTGTACTTGTCCGCTGTGACTCACTGAAGCCACTCGATGCTACGAAAAGGTTCAAATAAAGTCATATTTCACTCTCAGAGGATGCTTTTCCAACTTCAAGTGCTTGTTCTCAAAATTGCCTTAAAATGAGCCTTCAGGTGGGTCGTTTCATCTCCCTGGAAACTAAAGACAGCACACGCTCAAAAACAAAGTCACGGACACTGTGAGGACACAAGTCGTCTTTGAATACGCTTTGATGGGTTTTTTTTCTTTTCTGTTTATGATTCAATTCCTTTTGAAAGTTTTTATTCCCCCGTCAGTATTTTACCTCTTTCTTTCTTTCTCTCTTTCTTTCTCTCTTTCTTTCTTTCTTTCTTTCTTTCTCTCTTTCTTTCACGTCTGTGTGTTCATTTGTGCCATTTTGTCCAGGAGATTTCACAAAAAAAGGAGATTTCCATCTCAAAAGAGCATCCTGGTTGAATAAGGTCAAAGAGAGAACTTCACTGTGAGCTCAGGGTAATCTGCATTTGCAGTAATGACAGCGGAGCAGTAACTTCAGACTGCAGGACACTAAATCTGTCTGAAAAATACATTTACATATTTTATTAAAGGTCCAGTGTGTAGCATTTAGGCCATAAATCATATATTATAAAAACGAAGCTTCGGGCCACATGAAATCTGTCTGTGATTGACCTTTAAACATGTACTGAGGTGAGGTGATCAGAATCTGTCAGTTTTAAATAAGAGATATTTAAGTGTCAAGAGTCAAGACTGTGTGTCAGTTTGTCCTGGTTTAATTTATTTATTATCATTTACTCTTTTTAACTTGAATATTTGTGCTGATTATTTTCTGTTTTATCTGGTTACTGACTTTATTTCTTTCTTTACGTGTCTCCAGCTGCAGTGAAAAGAACAAAAGTCGGTCCAAGGTTTCCACATTGTGATCAGCGTAAAGAGACTTTAACAATCACAATGAGAGTTAAAAGCGAGCGACTTCAGGTAATGTTGAAGGTTAAATTGCTCTTAAGGTCATACGGAGAGCTGCAGACAACAGAGACGGCTGAAAAGACAGAAACTGTGAATAATTACTCACTCAATGGTCGTTTTCAAGCGTTCCATGTGTGGGGAAAGTGCAAAAATAATTTATTCCAAACGTTTTATCCGCTCCATGTTTAAAGCGCCACGCTCGATCGTCAACAAACATGGGTCGGTTTGAGGAAGAGTCAGGGCCGACATTTCCTGTAGAGTGGCATTCTCTCTCTCTCTACCTGTCTGTCTTACACAAGAGTGTTAAATTCCAACATACACACTCACGCACAGACATACACAGTCTGCCCTGATGAGGCAACTACTTTCAACTCAAACACCAGACACTTCAGTTTCTGTTTTGTTTACCAGCTCGCTATAATCACGCTCTGAAATGACGCCAATTTCCTCTTCGTCTGCAGCAGAACGTCTATTATGCATCCTTTTTTTTTTTTTAAACGAGCGTTTAGGAGCAGCGTTCGTCTTCAATCGACGCCTACGTAATTCAACTGCTTTGCTAATAAAATGTAAATTTAACAAGTTTTCCTCTCTCGATGTTTACGTAGCACTAATCCAGAATCACTCAAAAGACGAGCTGCAAAAATCTGAACATGATTTCCAAGACATGCCCGTAAACATCCTTTGGTGTATTCGGTGTTATTTTACAGTATCTGTAGAAGAGGAGTCCGGGTACGGCGGTTTAGACAAGCTAATGTTTCTCTCCCTCCCAACTGACTCTATTTCTGTATGAATAAAAAAAGGAGGCGATATTTCCTTTTCAAAAGCAGCTGCTAAAACAAAAGACGCAGCAGCTGCTGATGTCTACAAAACACATTTTCTTCTGCGGAGAGCTTAGTCAAAGGCAGAGAAGCTAACCTCTCACCTGGTTTTGTAAGAGAAGCTTTAAAAAAAAAAAAAAAAAAAAAGGAGGCTGTTTTGCCGAGACCACACAGAGTCCAAATCAATATGATTCCAAATTGGTACGTGTCCAGCAAGAGAAGGAGAGCTGTTCAAAGGGCGAGCGTTAAGATGCACTGTAAAGGAGAGGCTGTTCAAAACGCAGCCTTGGCTTCAGCACGTGCATGTAAAGAGCCGCTTTGGTCCAGATTCCAGTTTGAATCATGACATTAGTGTTGACAAACTGTAAACACCGGGTGGTAAATACATAATGCCAGTCAAAGCACTTATTTTCAACTCCCACAGAGCTCTTTGCCAAATGCATGACTCATCAGAGCCAAATGAAAAGTCAGGCCGACCCTTCATGTTTCTTTTTAAGGAGTTCGTTCATTAATGACTGGGGCGCGGCCCTGTGTCAACACGCTAGCGAAAGGGACATGAGGTGGCGCTAACACCCGCCGCCATGTTGTGGCCTGGCGTGGGTCTGCAGCTTTGGAAGGGAGGCTCATGGAAATCAGCGGTGGGGCCTTGGCCCGGCTTCACTCCCCGCCGCCTCGGTCTGGGCTAATGGCTTTCCAAGTTTGGGGCTGCCATTTGTCAGCTTGACTGATGTCCGCGCCATGAGGATCAATCTCTTTCCGTCATCCATCTCTTCTCCATCATGGGAAAAAAGGACGGGTGGCGTCGACGCGTATCAGGAATCAAACTTCACACAAGCGAAAAAACACACAGGTAGGACGGGGACATGTACCGAGTCTTGTGAGGATAAAGGGGAATAAATTTCCTGCAAGACCGGAGTGAAAAATAAGAAAACAAAAAGGGAAAACTTGGCAGTCTCGCTCTGTACATAATAGAAGAGCGTCAGACGTGGCCAAAAACCACAGAAAGCAAGACGGGCTGTTGAGATAGCCTGTTCCTACTCCTGGAGCAGTTTCAGTGGTCTATGAAAAAAAAAAGAGACCAGGGGTCCGACTCTCCTCTCTCACTACATTAAGTGATTCCTATTGAAGCCTTGCAAACAGGATCCAAACAGGAAACATTAAACCTCCTGAGAGAAGAGGGAGAGTAAGCGATTCTGCCTACGTGAGAGAGAGTGAGGGGGGAAAGTGGAGATGGAAAAAAAAAGAAATAAAACATAGTTAGGGAGCAACAGTGTGAAGGGAACAGCTGAAAGAGGTTGCAGGGGCCCCAGGTGAGCCCCGTGGTGGGTCATTTCACAGCCCTGTAGGCTGACTAACACTGACAGGTCAGCTGGAAGACTCGCTGCCAAGAGAAACCCTCGACGGAAAGAACAGGACACGGGGGCTGCGCCTCAGCACACACACTCCCACACACACACACACACACCTCGCTGCCTGCATGGCAAAATAATTTCCTTTTCAATCTGCCACACAATAACCGAGCCGCTGTTTATTGACCTTTACCATGATGCTTTCCACCAGGCAGGCGCTGCTTCGGCTCGAGGCGCAGAGATACAGCTCAGGCTGCTGTAAATCCTCCGCCGTTCTTCCATTCACGCCTCAGGGAGGGAGGGAAGTGCCTCCCTGACAGCCGCGGTGATCGGATCATCAAACGGAGACAACTTGATGTTATAACCATCATTAGTGCGGTAACAAATCAATTAAAAAGGGAACGGCAGCGCTGAAGGCCCGAGAGGCACAGGCCTACACAGACTGTACTCAAGACACAACGTCTGATGATCACTGCCTCCTTCAGTCTGGAGCCTGGCCGCTGTGAGTGCCCTGAATTAAAGATAATGCCCTTAAGCAACAGCCTTGTAAGTATAGCAAGAAGGGAAAGTTTGAAGCAGGTCAAACTGTCCTTCTTGACCAAACATCAGCTGCTACTCCACATCATTTCTCTCATTATATTTAGGTTATTGCTGGTTTGTTGGCCTCTTATTCTAAAACAAATTCAAGGTTTCCAGGATACGTTGTTGCAGCGGAAATGGTGTGAACTGTGTGCCAGATTCAAAATTTAGAAGCCAGTACAGAACACAACAGGTCAAGATCAAGAATCAGAGGTCCTGTCAGCATCTAATTTATCTACCGGAGCTTCCTGGATTTCAAGACGGTATCTTCAAATATTTAATCCAAATAAGTTTGTTCATGTTTCTGCAGACAAAGCAGCAAATCCTCAGAGTTTGAGAAGCTACTCATCAGCACACGTTTGGCTTTATTGTCCGAGCACCAGAATGTTCTCACCAGTTCGTCAACTTGTCTGTGATTAACTTGGCGAGGCCTCTTAAAATGGTGATATCTCGATCTCTGGAGTCTGTTCTGCTGAAATTAAGTAAAAAAAATAAATTCCATCATCTCCAACTGGCTGACACAGGGAGCAACTTTCCCTGTCAATGGTTCAATTCTTCCGAGAGTTTCACACTTCCTGTTTGTTTCAAGGAGATCTGGACGCTCTCCATCCTTCCCAGGGATGGGAATTAGAGGCGGTGAGGCGGGTTTTGCGGCAGATCCGTCGAGGTGGCAACCTTCCCTGCCGCCGAGCGAATGCCTCTGACAGCACGAGGCCTATTTGGCTGACAAGCAGCGGGGAAGCAGGTGGGCCGGCTGAGGCTTATCTGCCAAAACAGCCGGGGTTACACCGCGCCTCCCGCCGCAAGAACTGCCACGACTCGACGACCACATGCAGGGAGAATGAGAGGGTGGCAACGGGAAGGGAGAGACGAGAGAACAGAGGGGTAGAGACGCGCTAGGTTTCTGGGAGGAGATCACCAACACAGAAAAAAGCAGGATTAGTAGATCCTGTGAGCTGTAAGAAGAAGAAGAAGAAGGTGATCTTTGGAGGGAATACAGGTAGTCTGAAGAGGTCTTAATTCAAACAGGTGAGTTGTATATAAATTCATGAACGGGGGAATTAGCTACAGAGACCAAAACTGTTTTTTGTACCAGGCTGTAAACATGTTTATTTCTGCTGTGAAGTTGGACATTTGAACATGGGGACTTATGGAGACTGACTCACTTCTGGAGGCAGCCTCGAGTGGACGCTTGAGGAATTACAGTTTTTAGCACATCCACTTTGGCTTCCAGGGAGGTTGCCGCTTGGCGCTCACTGTCAGACAGTTCTGCTGTGCTGCTTTTGTGAGGAGGTGTGAATGTGAGATCCCAGGTGTCACTTTAATTGAGACCTTGATGTTGCCGTCTGAGGGAAACAAGAAAATTGTAGGGCAGACATGGCGACGTTGTACCAGAGCGGGGACAGCTGATTGCACGGTGGGACTACTCTGAATGAAGGCCCCAAAAAAAAAACAAGGACTGTATCCGTCCACATGTTTCAGTAATGCACTCCCACGTCACGTTTCTTATCCCACAGACGTGAGCGTTATCCAAACATCTTAAAAAGTCTCCACATCAGTCTGCTGCATATAAACACAGACTCCTCCTTCTGCAGTGTAACAACACATCGCTCCCCCTTCTGATTGATGAAAGTGTCATGTCTGCAAGCGCCTCTTTTACATAGCAGAGAGCCTCCCCTGGAGCCCGCCATTCATCATCTGACAGTGGGGATGGCTGCATTCATCTTAATGCATTACAGACCCAAACAGGTCCGAGGTCACACGGCGCCGCCACGAATCCCATCTGATTCCAAAAGAGGAGGAGAGATGAGATCGCCGGGGATATTTTTGGGAGATGGGAGCAGAACTGAACTGTCAGTTTAATGTTTCTATCACTTCACTAATAGTACCCGCAACAGGACAGCACATCAATAAAGAGCGAGTGAAATGTTTCGACTGACGTTACAGGATGAATTCACCCCGAAAAATACGTCAACGCCGTGACAAACGGCTACAGGCAGCACGGTGCATTCCTGAGCTGCATTACTTGTAAGATGTCACGACTAGTCAGCTGATGTTTATTTGAAAAGTCGGGTTTCCCTTCAACACCTGAATAGCAAGAAATAAAACAAATAAACAGCTACTAATGACTTTCATTACTGATTAATCTGTCAATCATTTTCGCGATTTAATCGATTGGTTGTCTGGTCCAGAAAATGGTGAGAAATGCTGAAAGAGTTCAGACATTTCTCTGAATAAAAACCTTCATGAAATCGTTTAACAGTTGACAACTAAGTCGATTAATCGCTGCAGCTCTGTTAAAACAGCATGAAAGCATGCAAGCAGCACAGTGTTTTCAGACCTGGGAACAGGAACAGGCGGCGGGCGGGTGGAGAACCA
Organism: Protonibea diacanthus; assembly: GCA_028641955.1. NCBI lineage: Eukaryota > Metazoa > Chordata > Actinopteri > Sciaenidae > Protonibea > Protonibea diacanthus. The sequence continues at coordinate 25,523,174 of CM053983.1, read as the reverse complement.
TGACGGAGCGACAGATTTAGCCCATTTTCTTTGACTGCTGCAAAGGTTCCACCATGTCTAAATCTTGCTGCTGGACGCAGAGCGGGCCGCTGTGTAGAATCAGTGGCGGTCACTGTGAGTCTGGTGTCTGCACGACTGCACAGCCATGATTGTTTACGGTACAGCTCACTACGTAATAAACACGCCTTCAAGGTGTTTATACTCACCTGACTGAAAGAAAACTCACGCTCGTTATCTGTAGTTGTTGCACCAAAAGAGGAAACGACTAATGATATTGGAGGATGTCTCCAATAAAGATAGTTCTGCTCTCTCCATTACAGCCAACTAACCAGGCGAATCCAGACACAATAATCCTTTCTTGGCCTCAACGTCTTTATTAAAAATAACTTTAAAGGCAGAAGGAGAGGAGAGTTCAATGCCTTGAACTGGAAAGCAGGAAGCAGAGGGAGTGTGGAGTAATAACTCAAAGCGTGTGAAATGGCTAAAAGGTCACGATATCGTGCCCGGCAACAATGTGCACTTTCAATTTGAAGACATTTCTCCAATGCTAAGCCACTCATCACAACTCCAGACCGGCACAGTCTTTGGGAGAATTAAAAAAAACGAAGGTGTCTCGAGTCAAATTAATTCTGACATTCCTTCAGTTTAGTTTTTTTTCCATCAGGTACGAGGTGTGCAGCGAGTTTGATAAGACACATCTGAAGCCTACACACCACTTATAAAAACAAGATGATGTCGAGACATCAGAGATAAGGTGAACTGAGCAGAAATTGTGGCATTAAGAAGTACACTTAAGCCAACAATCTTTAGGAAAGTAAAAGGAAAATTACCATGACGAGTTTAATCGAATTAACTGTGGGGTCGCCTGCAGGACACTACACAGCGCTGTTACCTATGGCAGCGAGTAAAAAGGCCACTAAAGAAAAAAAGTGTTTGCCTCAGCAAGTGAGCAAATACTTCTTTATTTTCTTGCTTTGCCTGCCTCTTCTTGGCAAGTTGGCAGGGGTAATTGGCATGCAAGCTTCGGCAGTGGCGGCTAGATGAGCCAGGTCCCGAGCATCGGGGGCACAAAGCACAACGGCTCCGCTGTGCCCACAAAATTAGTTAAAGCTGTGATTCAGCAACAGGCTGAGACCTGTACAGTGCCACCGGTGCCATCCATCACTGCAAATCCATTTCTCTGGCAACTGAACAACTGAGCAACGCCGTCACTCCACTCACCTCCTGCATAGGTTCAAAGAATTCAAAAGAGACGTGGACGGGGTGCAGCCGATGCAGATTTTCAACACTGATGCAGATGTTTTTGGGCTGGAGACGCCCATATATTCAACTTGAAATGTAACTTGGTATATATAAAACCTTCTGCAGCAGCATTTAGGTCAGAACAAAAACTAACCCTTATCTTCCAATACTGATTCTGATATACACACCTGAAACACCAATCAATGGATAATTCCTTCATGTGTGAAGTAACCTGAGGTCGTAGCTCCAAATTAGAGTTCCCAGAAGACCATCCTAACCTTAACCGCCTAGTCCTTGGCTGACCACAGATCCTAACATCTCATCCTCGAACATACCTGTCGGTTATCCTAACCTTAACCACTCAAACTGCCCCCTTCTCTTCCGTGTGTTGACGATACACTTGTGTGGGGTTATCTGGTTGATTGCAGGAAGAGTCAATGTGTTGACCCATAACCCTGAAACAATGACCACCTCCAACAACACAAACAAAGAATTAAAAAATTGATCTGGAGATGATGTGGTCAGACAGAAACTGGGTCAAAACCAGATCCAATGTATCAACCTGGAGTGGGAGCGGAGATCAGGATTGACTAGCTACTGCTCAACTATGAAATAAGTCAAAGCTGACGTGGGAGGAAGACAATGGCAGGGGTGTGGGATGATGGGAGATGAGGAAGGTGGGGGTGCCATGTGATCGAATCTTCTCATTAACTTTGCCCACGCCTGGAGAGAGCTAGAAGAGAAGGAAGGGGCTGCAGAGGACGGAGGGGAGAGGAGGGGAGTGGGGATCGATTTAATGAAGACTCCCGCCGCGAGGGTTCGTATCGCATGCTGTGCGGCCCTGTGAATAAGCCTGGCAGACAGATGGGCTGAGGAATTGATCAGTGCAGACGATCCGCAGAGACCTGCACAGACTCAGAGGCTGTTTTAGTTGAGGTGGAGTACACAATCAAGGATATCAAAGACGATGAAATGTCACTGGAATTTACTACTGGTGGGAGTAAACTCCTACAGTAAAGAGAGGCACACAATCTTAAATTGGAGTTGTATTTGAACTGACAGCAAGGGAGGGGCCTCGAACATCAGAACCAAGGCACTCGTGCTTATTATTTATCAGACCGGCTGAAACAGAGAGAGAGAGAGCTCTGCTGAATCAGTCCTTCAAAGATCTGCCCGGGCCGCCGAGTCTGAAAGCAGCAGACATCCAGAAATGGAGGCTTTTTGGTATCTCGGCCTCTCGTCTCACTGCTGCCCTTCTGAGAGCTGTCCCACTTTCAGCCCCGGCTCTGTGTGGCATCTATCTTTCACACGACAACGCCCCCCCCCCCCAACCCCGTGCTGCCACTCTTATTTTCATCGTCTATTGTTTCCTGGCTCAGAGATTCAGCCCCGGCACAGCAAGCTCTGCAATTCTGTCATCTCCACACAAGCTCAATACTTGCAATGCCTGCACTGCTGATAAGCAGCCAAACACTGAGGTGATGAATAAATCACAATACAGCATAGACACACACTTACTGACACCAGGAGGAGGCCTATTTATTCGGGGGTATTTTTGGTTGTTTTGGAGAATTATGAATAAAATGTGGTGTACAGCTTCATGCTGTATCATGTGGTCGAGGTTCAAAGATCTGTGCTGACACTAACAGTGCGTGCATCACTCTTTTCATGAGTGCTATCCGCATAGAAAGGCACTAAACAGAGCAGAATATATCACCGCTGTTATGTAATGAAGCGGTTTTACATGAGGGCGTGCATTAACGTCATTATTGGCATGACAGTCAGTCTGTGAGCGTCAGCGAAGTGCCAATAATCAGTCAAAGCTCACCCTCCATGAATTCCCAAACTGAATAAATATCACACACATAAACATTAAACTGCTGCGTTAGTTCAGTCTTGTAGTGAAGATCATGTTTCTGTGGACATTAGCTGCTAAGTCTGGGAACTTCACATTTATTTTTAATGATCCAAACATTTCCAATAACTCCACAGCGCTGTAAAGTCAAAATATATTGAACAAAGATCGATACTAAATATTCAGCTTCAGTCCAGATTAGTCGACATTTAATCCTAGTCTATATTTTTACTGACGAGTCAGTTGTGCTGTTAAGGAAGGCTGCAAGGAGTTTATGAAATATAAGTGTATTTTTGATACATGAATCAACTCCAGTAGAAACGTACCAATAAAAATAACAGCAGGAAAATGTTAGCATCCTTCGGAGCTCTGAAGGCGTCGAGAAACTCGACAGCTTTCCTTCGATTCCTCTTTTCTATCCTGCTGCCTGCACGCTTTCAGCATCACGTAGCTCTGACTGCACACGTATCAGGGAGGGTTCTCCACTTTTAATATTTTAATAAGTCCAGAGAGTGTGTGTACCAGCAGAGACCTGCAGTCCACGCTCTCTTTGTTGTCTGTAATTTTCTCTCAGTTGTGCCCGCTTGTCATATAACGTCTCAGGCTCAGACACACTGAAATTATTAGCTGCTGGTGAACAGCAGTGAGTGAACACTGTACCAGAAAGCACTAACAGCTCTTGTCTGTATGGAATTTGACATATTTTGTGAGGACATTTGCCATTTACAGCTCTAATCATCACCCATGCGGTGTCACGATGTACCAAATATGTCCCCCATATTATAAAGACAGGTAAATTATATCCAGCATGCATTGTGCTGAGATCGTGACACATTTCTTTCACATTTGTCAGAGCTCTGTAACTGACCCGGTGAATAAAGTGCACAGAGCACGACAGATTCTTGTAAGTTAGATCTGCGGCGCCGGCGGGGGCTCCGGCACCTTCCACGATTCAGGGGGAGGAGGAGAGGAGGCTTAACACTGTCGCCATGGTTACCGCTGCCAGACACCTCTGGCAATGGCAAATAGACTTGACCACAGTGGAACATTTGAGATGACACTGGCAGGGGCCTGTGTGTGCATCGTCACACAATAAAGACCTCGGGGCATGAGGGAGCAGCCACCGAGAGCCAGCTACATTTAGAGGAAGTAAAAGAACTTCATGGACAAACACGACTGAGGGTGGAAAAGGAGGGGAGCGGCGTTGGCAGGGCGTCCATCTCCAGCTGGTGTATTGTGGAATGTTAATTAGGTCCCGCAAAGCCGAGACACCTCCCTCTTAAATGTCACATCCTCGTGAGGAGAGCGGCGACGACGTTTCGTTGACTTCTGTCAGGCGGAGGTTTGCCGCGGTTTGTTTGCCTTTCCAGTGGCAATTTCTTTTCTGTTCTCTTTACCCCGAGCATTTTCTCTTAACATTCTGCTGCTCCTTCGCTCTGCCCTTCTGTTATGCTGTTTACTCTGTGATGAATGGCTCTATTTCAAGATTTTTTTTTCTTCTTTTAGCTAGAATAGATTACAATCTGTGCAATTGTGCGGAAACAAGATTGATCTCGCTAAGAAACGTTGTGGAGGGGGCAACGGAGGAAGGAAAATATAGACTGCAACAGCACTTCACTCTAATGTAGAAATTTTCGGAGCCATTTCTTTGATGAAGGCTTTTTTCAGACCGCGGTGGCTCTGCAGAAACATCTCTTGATAAGAGGGGCCGGGAGAGGCCGGAGGAGTGCTGTAAACAAATTTTGCGGTGGTTTGTAATGAGACATGACACGGTGAGAATGCTGTGGCCTTTTAAATGGCAGGCCTCGTTATCGGCCCGGGTTTCGTAGCCTCGAAGGGGGCAGGACTCAGATAGCGGGGCATCGGTAATGAAGAGTTGGACGGGAGACCTGCCGAAGCTTAATATGAGAGGTTGCTTAACAAGGGGGAGTTAATGTAACAATGAAATCGTACACACGGTGTGTGTGCGAGGTTTTAACCACCGACATGAATCACGGGAAGTTCCATTGCGGGCGGGACTTTTCTTAATCAGGTTTCTGGCTGAGCTTGTTACAGCTTTGCTATTTTTCATGATTTATAGTTAATATAGTGTCTAAAGAATGGCCTCAGGGTGAGCATTGAATATTAAGCAATACCTAAAAATTACTTGAAATAATAATTGCCTCCCTCGCAATTCATCCAAAATGAATCACACAGGACGAGTGGATTAGAAAATGAATCCTTCCTGCTAAGGTGAGAAGAGAACTGATTTTTTAAGTAAGCAGGGAGTCGGGGCGGATTTGTCTGTGACAGTTCGTATGAAAACTAAAGGAGGAAAGTTTTTTTAATAATCTGTGCGGGGGCACATTTATTCCAGGAGTGACAAAAATGAGTTTATGTGCAATTCTTTAATTAAATGACTTACTTAAAAGAAGTAAAAGAAGGTACTGGAGGAAGGTGGGGGAGGTGGTGGTAGGCGTTGTCGGTGCAATAACTCACAGGCCTTCAGGTTGCCTCGCCTCCCTTTTCCAGGAGTGAAAGAGAAATGTTTTTATTCTCCAGCTGGATGCCAGGGGAGAGTGAAAGGAGAGCGCAATGAGTCTTATGAAGCCGTGGAAAAAAAAAACCTGTCCAAGGTCTGGGGAGTTGAATGGTTTACACGCCGGCTGCCAGCTTACGTTTCGTCTTAGTGTCACAATTTGCTGGGGAGCATCGCGGACGCTCTGAAAAAGTAGCGGGCGCTCTCCCAAAGCCTCCCCCCGGCTGAGGGCTGAAGAGTTGCTAAACGTCACTCACGATCATTCAGCCACCGGGGGAGAGGAGAGAGAGTAAACAAAAGGAGAGAAAGGAGAGCAAAGTAAAAAGGACAAAATGAAAGAAAAGAAGCAGAGAGACTGTGACACAGAGAGACAAAGAGGGGGAGGAAGGAGAGGAGGATGATGGTGGGATGAGACAAGGGAGTAA